>QRFJ01000706.1:65388-194804 GCA_006176705.1 Cocos nucifera
TATGGACTTAAGCAAGCATCTCGGAGCTGGAACACTCGTTTTAATGATGTGATCAAAATATTTGTTTCATCAAAATGAAAGAAAACCATGTGTTTTCAAAAGTCAGTGGAGCGCTGTTGTCTTCCTAGTTTTGTACGTGGATGACATCCTATTGGAAATGATATTCCCTGAACAACAGTCAATTATGTGTGTCAAGAATTCTCCATGAAAACCTAGGTGAAGCATCCTTTATTCTAGGAAATTAAGGTCTATAGGATAGACGCATAGATTTAGGACTTTCATAAAAGATGTACAGAGAGAAGTATAAAGAGGTTTAGTATGGAAAACTCTAAGAGGGGATTAATACCCTTCACATGGTATTCATCTTTCCAAGAAGATGTGGCCTAGCACAACTGAGGAAATAGAATGCATGAGCAAGATCTTATGCTTCTGCAAAGGGAGCCTCGTGTATGCATGCTATGTACATGACCTGATATAGCCCATGCTCTAGTGTCAAAGTAGATATCAGTCAAATCAGGTGAAGAACACTGAACTTCTGTGAAATGTATCTTTAATACTTGAGAAGAACTAAGGATATGATGTTGGTCTTTGTAACAGAGAACTCCAAGTCAGGGTACAGACTCGATTTATGTCCGATTAATGATCGAAAAGTCGGACATCTGGAGTCTGTATATGTGCAATGGTGGTGCTATCAGCTGGAAGAGTTCAAGCAAACGTGATAGCAAGATTATCATGGAAGCAGAATATATCCTGCATCAGAGACTCGAAGGAAGCATTCCGATAAAGAAGTTTGGTGCAAAATGAGTAATGCCATCAGATGCCATTTTCTATACTGATATAATGGCGCCATAGCTTGCTAAGGAGCCAAGGTCTTCACCAAAATCCAAGCACATTAAGTGGTGATACCACTTATCGTGATTACCTCGAGAAGGTATATTAAGGTTAAGAGAGTCAACTCCATAGTAATTGGCAGGACCCGCTTACAAAGCCGTTGGGCTAGTAAAGATCGAAGCCTCCTTGAGAAGATGGGACTTAGACTTGTAGCCAATTGGCTTTAGGACAAGTGGAAGATTGTTAGATATATGTGCCCTAGAAGCCAGAATTGGCTGACACTTGTAATACACTTCTAGGGGCAAAATTATAATTATGACTATAATAAATAAAATAGATTATTTTCTATCATATATGTGTATTTAGTGTCTGTGATACATCCTTTGAGTTAATGGTAATGATAATTCATATTTTCAAGAGTTGAAAATTTAAGACATGAATAATCATTGTTAACTCATAAAATGCTCCCGACCATAGGATCATCATAAGGATGGTGATTGATCCGAAAGGTTGGTGTACAATCGCTTCTCTTTAGTAGATGAGTCTTGAGTCTACGGTGTGAAGACACCAGATCGAGAGTACAGATACTCGTTAGAGAATAAGGGCACTGAGCGTGACCATCTCGAGTAGTCATTAGAAAGTCTACCTTCTCGTCGATGACTGACTTGATGCTGCAGTGGTGTGTCTGGTTCTTTGACCTGAGGTGCATCGGCAGTTCACCTTGAGGGTGTTATAGTTTGACTACACCATTACTCGATCTCCTAGCCATATGGAATCCTGAGGTGTATGTTGGCTATAGCATGTTCATTGTAGGAACTGGATAGCATCAAGATGGAATCTATCTACCTCGGTGGTAGAGGAGCAGCCCTATGATGATCATGAGAATCAAGTTCAGAAGTCCATGGCCATGGTAGAGTGAAATAATAGAAAGAGTTTCTATTTAGATTTTCACATTAGACTTGAATCGAATGATTACATCATATGACAGAGACTAGGGTTTGACGAGTTCACCTTAACCCTAATCTGATCGGAGCTCAAGATAGAAGAATTTAATCACACAAGTAGCTGCACCAAGAGGTTCGCATTCAGCTCTGATGGGTTGCCACCATATACTGCTAGGTGTCACTGGTGGATTTTGGGAGCAATTAGAATAATTTAGATGATCGATCATTCTAGCTGTTCGAATCAGAAGAGTTCTGATCCATCGAAAGGAGTTTCGATGATGTCGATGATAGAGATCATGACATATCCCATTACCATACAGAACTGAACCTAACTGGGTCACACAAACAAGGGTTTGAATCTGGTGATCATCAATTGAACTGATCTAGTTCAATTGATCTGAATGAGATTCAATTAGGTTCAAGAAAATCGTGCTAGCACTCGATTGAACCTAACGTTCTTCTTTTACTATCATAAATAAGTTATCCTAACTGAGCCAAAGGAGTTTGTGCTCAATCAGAGGCCTTCATATGGTCTGACTGGAGGTTGTCCAAGTCAGAAAAGGTTGTCTTATTTTGTAAGACATTACCTACCATTTTTGGTCACCTGCCATTTCTCGTTCTTTGACTTTGGTCAAAAGTCTACCTTTGACTGGTCAAATGTTGACCATTGACACTTTGACTTCTGTCCACATGTCATGCACCTATTGGAGAGCTGGTGGGGGCCTATCCTCCTACCAAAACCTGGCAAGGAAGAGGGCGCATGCCACCCTTGGCGTGTGCCCAAGTTGGAGGCGCCTAGGAGTCCCTGTTGGACAGGGACTCCATCTCCTTTTTGGATTCCAATTAGAGTTCTCCTAAGAACCAACTTTGACTAGTCTTAGGTACCCTCTAAGGAGGAATCCAGGGACTCTATTTCCACCAATCAGATTTAGATCTGATTTCATAAAGAGTTGTGATTGGTTGGAAAGAAGAGGAGTTGGATCACAGATAGTCTATAAATATGACCCTGCGCCCAACTCAAATTAAGATTGGAGAATTCAAATCCCACACCCCAAGACTGCCTCTCCTCTCTTCTTCCATGCCAAACCCACCTTCTCCCTCTCCTCTCCATGTTTAAAAGGGTTTTGGACCTTGGTTGGTGCAATCCAGATGAGAGAAAGGTGACTGAAAGCTAGAAGGCTGCGCTGCTGCAAAGGACAACTGCTGATTTTTAAAAGGAGTTTTGAAGATCCTCTAGATCAGATTCAGATTTAATTTTTGGAGACATGATAGAGAAGAAGAGGATCTCCAGATCCAGTATGAGTGGATATCGGTAGAGGCTAGGCACTTGCATGGCTAGATCCAGAACCTTCTGCTGCTCATAGGATCATCATCGGATAATAGGATTACCCACTTCAAGGTAAATTTAATTTAATTTAATTTATCTAATTTTATTTTAATTATTAAAATAATAAAAAATAGATTTAAAATATCCTAGATCTAATCTAGATTAAAGAAAAAAATTTTGAAATATATCTCTTGATCTGATCAGATTTGAACGAACCTGGTCTGGGAAATTAGGATTTCCCTTCAAATATTTTTCGTAGGTAATAGGGTTCATGGTGATGATCCCAAAATCTATAATGAGGCGATATTAGATATTGACTTAGAGAAATAGTTAGAGGCAATAAAGTTAGAAATTGACTCGATGCACTCAAACCAAGTCTAGACCTTGGTAGATCCACCAAAAGGTATAGTACCTATTGGGTGTAAATGAATCTACAAGAGAAACATTGGTGTAGATGGAAATGTGGAGACATTCAAAGCTAGATTAGTGGCAAAAGGGTATAGTCAGTATGAAAAAATTGACTATCAGGATATCTTTTCATCAATAGTTATGCTAAAATCCATCCACACATTGCTTGCTATTGCAGCCTATTTTGATTATGAAATATGGCAAATGGATGTGAAAACTGAAGGAAAAAACCTATTTTCCTGGGTCAGGTTCGTTCAAATCTGATTTGACCAAGAGAAATATATCAAAAATTTTTATCTTAGATCTAAATTAGATTTGATACTTTTTAGATCTAATTTGATGGATCTAATAAAATAAAATAAAATAAAATAAATTAGATTTAATTTATACCTTATTCTTGGGTAATCTTATTACCCTGTGATGATCCTGCTGATTGCCTGAGGTTCTGGATGTAGCCATGCAATCGCCTGGCCTTTACCAATATCTACTCGAGCAGAATTTGGATATCTCCTCCTTCTCAATATTTTCTCCAAAGGTTAGATCTAGATCTGATCTTGAAGGTCTTCAAAATAACTTTTGAAGATCCGATGTCATCTTTTGCAGCAGTACTGCCTTCTTCCTTTCTTATTGCCTTTTTCTTGCCTAGATCGCACCAAACTGAAGCCCAAAGCCCCTTGGGCATGGAGAAAAGAGAGAGGATCAGAGGTAGGCATGGAGGAGAGAGGGAGATGGCTATGTGGCATGGGCAAGAGGAGAACCTCTCTAAACCTAGGCGCAGACATGATTTATATAGATCTTGCTGCGCCATGCAGTGCCACATCATCCCAACCAATCACATCTCTTCGTGTAATCAGATCTAAATCTAATTGGTGGGATGACATCACCTGATCCAATCAGATGAGAGCCCCTCTCCAACATCCTTAGGTGGTGCCAAGACTAGTCAAAGTGGAGTCTTTGGCGCCACCTAGTTTGATGCCAAGAAGCAACCTGGAGTCCCATCTGTATGGAACTCCAGGCATCATTATCCTTGGGTGCACGCCTCCTTAGGTGTGTGCCCCTCCTTTTCTCTTTCTAGTAGGGGGACAAACCCCTATCTACTCTTCTATGGATGCATGACACATGGGCAGATGTCTAAGTGTCAAAGGTTAACATTTGACCAAAGTCAAAAGACAAGAATTAGCAGCTGATGGAAAATGGCAGGTTTTGTCTCAAATTTATCTTATAAATTAAGATAATTCTTTTCTGATTTGGGCAAACTTCAGTCAAACCAAGTAAAGATACCTGAGGGAGTTCAAACATATTTGGCTCAGTCAAGACAACATTTAATGATTGTTGAAGGAGAATTTTAGGCTCAATCATGTGCTAGCACGATTTCCTTGAACCTAATTAAATCTAATTCAAATCAATTGAACTAGGTTAGTCCAATTGATGATATCCAAATCCAAATCCTTGTTTGTATGATCTAGTTAGATTGAATTCTGTATGGTAATGAGATATGTCGCAATTTTTATCATCGACATCATCAAAATACCTTCCAATGGATTAGAACTTTTCTGATTCAGATAACTAGAATGATCGATCATCCAAATTATTCTAATTGCTTCCAAAATCCACTAGTGACACCTAGCAGTATATGGTGGCAATCCATCAGAACTAAAAATGAACCACTCGATGTAGTTATATGTGTGATTAAGTTCTTCTATCTTGAGCCCCGATCGATTTAGGGTTAAGGTGAACTCATTAAAACCTAATTTCTATCATATAAATTAATCATTCGATTCAAGTCCAATGTAAAAATCTTAATAGAAACTCTTTCTATCATTTCACTCTACCATGGCCATGGGCTTATGAACTTGATTTTCATGATCAACATAGGGCTGCTCCTCATATATCGAGGTAGATAGATTTCCTCTTGGTGCAATCCAATTCCTACAATGAACATGCTATAGCCAACATACACCTCAGAATTCTGGATGGCTAGGAGATCGAGTCATGGTGTAGTCAAACTATAACACTTTCAAGGTGAACTACCAATGCACCTCAGGTCAAAGAATTAGACACACCACTGTAGCTTTGAGCCAGTCATCGACGAGAAGGTAGACTTCCTTATGACTGCTCGAGGTGGTCACGCTCAGTACCCTCATTCTCTAACGAGTATCTATACTCTTGCTCTAGTGTCTCTACACCATACACTCAAGACTCATCTACTATAAAGAAGCAATTGTATACCAACCTTCCGGATCAATCACCATCCTCATGATAATCCTACAATCGGAAGAATTTTATGAGTTAATAATAAAAATTCATGTCTTAAATTTTTAACTCTTGAAAATAAGAATTATTATTGCCATTAACTCAAGGGATGTATCACAGACCCTAAATACACATTGTGATAGAAAATAATCCATTTTATTATTTATAGTCAAAATTATAATTTTGCCCTTAAAAGTGTATAAAAAGTGTCAGCCAATTCTGGCTTCTAGGGCACACATATCTAACAAACTTCCACTTGACCTAAAACTAATTGGCTATAAATCTAAGTTCCATCTTCTTAAGGTGGGCTTCGATCTTCTGTTGGCCCAATGGCTTTATGATTGGGTGTGCCATATTGTTTGCAGAGTCATCTCTCTTGACCTTGATGAAATCCTTCTCGAGGTAATCGTGGATGAGGTGGTATCGCCACTGGATGTACTTGAATTTTTGATGAGACCTCTGCTCCTTAGCAAGAGCTATGGCGATATTATTATCGCAGTACAGAGGAATGGCATTTGATGGCATCACTCCGATCTCTATGGTAAAATTCTTATATCAGAATGCCTCCTTCGCAGGTTCTAACGCAGCGATGTACTCTGCTTCCATGGTGGAATCTGCTATCACTATCTGCTTGGAACTCTTCCAACTGACATCACCACCATTACACATAAACAGACTTCTAAATATCGACTTTCAATCATCTACATTGGACATAAAATCTGAGTCTGTATACCCCTAGACTTGGAGTTCTCTATTACCAAAAACCAACAATATATTCTTAGTTCTTCTCAAGTACTTAAGGATATATTTCATAGAAGTCCAGTATTCTTCATCTGGATTCGACTGATATCTGCTCGTGACACTCACAACATGGGCTATATCAGAACGTGTACATAACATGGCATACATGAGGCTCCCTATTGCTGAAGTATAAGGGATCTTGCTCATGTGTTCTATCTCCTCAAGTGTGCTAGGGCACATCTTCTTGGAGAGATGAATGCCATGTCTGAAGGGTACTAATCTCCTCTTAGAATTTTCCATGCTAAATCTCTTTAGCACTTCCTCTATATACATCTTCTGTGAAAGTCTAGCATCCTATTCGGTCTATCTCTATAGACCTTAATTCCTAGAATAAAGGATGCTTCTCCTAGGTCTTTCATGGAGAATTCTTTGGATAACCACATGTTAACTGTGGTCAACATGAGAATATCATTTTCAATAAGGAGGATATCATCCACGTACAATATGAAAAAGATAATAGCACTCCTATTGAACTTTTTGAAGATACATGGTTCCTCCTCATTCTTGATAAAATCAAATAATTTGATCACATCATTAAAATGAGTATTTCAGCTTCGAGATGCTTGCTTAAGTCCATATATGGATCTTTGCAGCTTGCATCCCTTGTGATCAGCATCACTAGATGTGAAACCTAGCGGCTGTTCCATATAGATATCTTCCTCAAGGTATCCATTTAAGAACGCTATTTTTCCATCTATTTGCTATATTTCATAATCAAAATAGGCTGTAATAGCAAGCAATATGCGGATAGATTTTAGCATAGCTACTGGCGAAAAGATATTCTGATAGTCAATGCCTTTGCATTGACGATACTCTTTTGCCACTAATCTAGCTTTGAATGTCTCTACATTCCCATCTGCACCAATCTTTTTCTTGTAGATCCATTTACACCCAATAGGTACTATAACTTCTGGTGGATCTACCAAGGTCCAGAATTGGTTTGAGTGTATCGAGTCAATTCCTGACTTCATTGCCTCTAATCATTTCTTGGAGTCGATATCTGATATTACCTCATCATAGGTTTTTGGATCATCACTATAAACCCCATTACCTACGAGGAATATTTCTTCTACTTCCTCTGAAATAGTACCTAAGTACCTCTTAGGAGGATGGAAAACTCTTTTCGATCTATGAGATGGAGGAGGTAGTGATTGTATTGGCTCAACCTGATTTGGTTCCATTTGGTCCTTTGCTCGTTGCTTTTGTTAGACTTTCTCCTCGAGCTTGATCTGCTTTCCAATGCTGCTATCTTAAATAAACTATTTTTCAAGAAAGATGGCATGTCGACTCATCATCACATTATGATCTTCTGGAATGTAGAAATAGTATTGTAATGACTCTTTAGGATATCCTATAAATCGAGTTCTAAACGACCTATAGTCTAACTTGTCCACTTGTTGTCTTTTGACATGAGCCGGACAACCCCAAATTCTGAGATGACTCAGACTTGATTTCTTACCATGCCATATCTCATACAGTGTGATAGGAACGATTTTAGAAGGAATCCTATTTAGTAAGTATATTGTAGTTAACAGACTGTATCCCCAAAGAAAATTAGAAAAGTCTGTGAGGCTCATCATGGATCGGACCATATCTAATAGGATCCAATTCCTCTGTTCTGATATTCCACTGAGTTGAGGTGTTCCAGGTGGAGTCCATTAAGAGACTATGCTATTTTTCTTGAGATAGTCCAAAAATTCTCGACTAAGATATTCACCTCCTCGATCTGATTGAAGAACTTTAATGGATTTTCTAGTTTGCTTTTCTACTTCATGTCTGAATTCCTTGAACTTTTCAAAAGCTTCAAACTTGTGCCTCATAAGATACACATACCCATACCGAGATAAATCATCGATAAAGATTATGAAGTAGACAAAGTTGCCTCTAGCCGGCACGTCAAATGGGGGCACACATTAGTATGTACTAGGGCAAGAAGATCCATGGCCCTTTCCCCATGTCCTACAAAAGGGAGCTTAGTCATTTTGCCATGAAGACAAGATTCATAAATTGGATGTGACTCGAAAGTTAACGGACTCAATAGCTTGATTTTCTTTAATTTGTTAACCCTATCTTCTGCTATATGACCTAGTCTTAGGTGCCATAGATATCTATCATTTGGACTTTTCTTAGGTCATTTGGGTTTTATGGCATTCACATTTTGATCGATATTAAAAATAGATACATCAATATGTAACTGGTAAAGACCGTTAATAAGAAAATCACTTATAATTTTATTTCTTTCATAAAGAATATTACAATAGTCCTTAAGAAAACTAGTTACATAGCCTTCTTATGCTAAACATGAAATAGAAATCAAATTCCTACTTACTGCAGTCACATAATAACAATCTTTTAATACTAAGTCTAAACCAGATGGTAGTCGAAGAGAGTATGTTCTTACGGCCACAACAGCAACTCTTGCTTCATTTTCGACACGTAGGATCATCTCACCATCCCTCAGCCTCCTGCTATCCTCAAAACCCTGTATAGAAGTGCATAAATGAGTACTAGAACCAGAGTCAAGCACCCAACTTGATGTAAAAAAAATCGTAAGGTTATACTCAATAATGAGCATACCTTTAGAAGGACCTGCCTCCTTCTTATTCTTCAAGGTGGCCAGGTAAGTAAGGCAGTTCTGCCTCCAGTGGCCGTCAATGTTGCAATGGAAATACTTTCCTTTGTCAGCGGCCTTCTTCTTCAGCTTTGTCTTTTTCTTCTTTCCTTCTTCCACCTTTTGCTTTTTCACAGACTTCTCCTTCTTTCCAAAAGACTTTCTCTTGGAAGAAGTCCATTCCATAGCAAGCACTGAGCCTTTAGAACCTTTCGTAGAAAGCTCAGTAGTAACCAGCATATTCATAAGCTCGGCCAAAGAATTTTAAAGTTTATGCATATGGTAGTTCATGATAAACTAGTTGCAATTGAACCACTGTAACCAGTCGAGAATAATCAACCCCGATAAGGGCCCGCACATCTATAATAGTGGAAGACCTTAGACTTAATCTTTTCTGGGAAAGATTTGATTTAGGTCTCATTAAACTTGACTTGACATAGTCATAACAATTATAACTAACCTAATGGCATGGGTTAGCTCAGATTATTGGCCACCTCAGATCAGAACTGAGACAACAAATATGGCCAAGTAAGTGAGACCGGTGGAAGGGATATGCCATTAACTTGACAAGAATACATTCGAGTCGAGTAGCTCCTAATTAAAAATTAGTTGGTCGTATCTGCCAAACTTATCTTAAACATCAAATTATTGAGCTAGAACCAATCAGATTAGCCTACAATCCAGACTCTAACCATTGAGCCTAATTAGGTCTTAGCTTGATTGATCACTCATGTGATTCGATCTTGACCCAGACTTAATCCTATTAGGCTAGTCAATTTAAGCACTCTTGATCCTATCTAATTAACTCTTGATTTGGTTTGATCAACCGCTTAGACCTAATTGAGCTACCGAAGCCCAAACCTAATTTTATGAATATATCTTAAATCTAAAAATTCTTAATTTTTAGACTTAACATATTTCATAATTTTTTTCTTAATTAAGTTTAGGGTTCACAAATAAAACATGTAAATAAAATCCTAGGATTTCAGGATCTAGGATTTTGTAGAAAATAAGTTTTTGGATTTCTGATTAAGGACGAACGTGCAGCATCCCTACACATCATAAGAACATCCCATCGAATGAGAGGAGAGGGTATTTAAATCCTACTTTGTTCTTATGGCCGGATGGCCAAGGGGAACGTCTTAATCAGAAATATAAAAACTACAAAACTAGTTAGATCTACATCATATATCTCATATATAAAATTGATCTAACTATAAACATATTTTGCAAATTTCTTATATATCATATCATGCATATTTTTAGATCTAAATTATCTCATAATCATCTAAAAAATTAAATTTAAATTGATTACATCAAAATAAAATCTATTTTAGACAATCATGTAGAACAATTCTACAACTAGTAAACATGCATTCATCATATCTCATACGAACAAAAATTAAATAACTTAATTTTCTATTTTTTAGATCTTATTATAATATTTATAATATCAAAAAATAGTAACTAAATGGATCTAAAAATTATAACTTAATCAAATTAAATTATGATCGTGTAAGACTATAGATAGAACTATTCTATTCTACAACTAGTCATGCATCTTATAGAACTTAGATCTAAATTATATAATTTTTAATTTTTTTGATTTTAGATCTAATCACATCTCATGTGACATCTAAAATCTATTAATTATTATATCAAAATTAAATTAAAATTAGATCTAAATTATTTATAGAAACATGGCTCTGATACCAGTTGAAGGGAAAAACCTATTTTCCCAGATCAGGTTCATTCAAATCTAATTTGACCAAGAGAAATATTTTAAAAATTTTTCTCTTAGATCTAAATTAGATATGATATTTTTCAGATCTAATTTAATGAATCTAATAAAATAAAATAAATTAAATTAAATTAGATTTAATTTATATCTTGTTCTTGGATAATCTTATTATCCTGTGATGATTCTACTGATTGTCTGAGATTCTGGATGTAGCCATGCAATCTCCTGGCCTCTACCGATATCCACTTAGGCAGGATTTGGATATCTCCTCCTTCTCAATCTTTTCTCCAAAGGTTAGATCTGGATCTGATCTTGAAGATCTTCAAAATAACTTTTGAAGATCCGATGTCGTCTCTTGCAGCAGTGCTGCCTTCTTCCTTTTTTGTCGCCTTTTTCTTGCCTGGATCGCACCAAACTGAAGCCCAAAGCCCCTTAGGCATGGAGAGGAGAGAGAAGATCAGAGGTAGGCATGGAGGAGAGAGGGAGATAGCTATGTGGCATGGGCAAGGTGAGAACTTCTCTAAACCTAGGCGCAAACAAGGTTTATATAGACCCTGCTACGTCATGCAGTGCCACATCATCCCGACCAATCACATCTCTTCGTGTAATCAGATCTAAATCCGATTGGTGGGATGACATCACCTGATCCAATCAGATGAGAGCCCCTCTCCAACATCCTTAGGTGGTGCCAAGACTGGTCAAAGTGGAGTCTTTGGCGCCACCTAGTTTGATGCCAAGAAGCAACCTAGAGTCCCATCTGTATGAGAATCCAGGCATCATTATCCTTGGGCGCACACCTCCCTAGGCATGCACCCCCTCCTTTCCTCTTTCTAGCATGGGGACAAATCCCTATCTACTCTCCTATGGATGCATGACACATGGGCAGATGTCTAAGTGTCAAAGATCAACGTTTGACCAAAGTCAAAAGACAAGAATTAACAGGTGACAGAAAATGGTAGGGGTTGTCTCAAATTTATCTCATAAATTAAGACAACCCTTTTCTGACCTGGGTAAGCTCCAGTCAGACCAAGTAAAGGTACTTGAGGGAGCCCAAACACATTTGGCTCAGTTGAGACAACATTTAATGATTGTTGAAGGAGAACTTTAGGGTCAATCGTGTGCTAGCATGATTTCCTTGAACCTAATTGAATCTAATTCAAATCAATTGAACTCAAATCAATTGAACTGGAATAGTAGAATTGATGATATCGAGATTCAAACCCTTGTTTGTGTGATCCAGTTAGGTTTAATTCTATATGGTATTGAGATATGTTGCGATCTCTATCATCGACATCATCAAAATACCTTCCAATTGATCAAACTTTTCTGATTCAAACAACTAGAATGATCGATCATCCAAATCATTCTAATTGCTCCCAAAATCCACCAGTGACACCTAGTAGTATATGGTGGCAACCCTTCAGAAATAAAAATGAACCTCTCGATGCAGTTACATGTGTGATTAAGTTCTTCTATCTTGAGCCCCGATCGGTTTAGGATTAAGGTGAACTCATCAAAACCTAATTTCCATCATATGAATTAATCATTTGATTCAAGTCTGATGTGAAAACCTTAATAGAAACTCTTTCTATTATTTCACTCTGCCATGGCCATGGGCTTATGGACTTGATTCTCATGATCATTATAGGACTGCTCCTCATCTACCGAGGTAGATAGATTTTCTCTTGGTGCAATCCAATTCCTATAATGAACATGCTATAGCCAACAGACACCTCAAGATTTTGGATGGCTAGGAAATCGAATCATGGTGTAGTCAAACTATAACACTCTCAAGGTGAACTATCGATGCATCTCAGGTCAAAGAATCAGACACATCACTGTAGCTTCGAGCTAGTCATCGACGAGAAGGTAGACTTCTTTTTGATTGCTTGAGGTGGTCACGCTCAGTGCCCTCGTTCTCTAACGAGTACCTGTACTCTTGCTCCGATGTCTCTACACCATAGACTCAAGACTCATCTGCTATAAAGAAGTGATTGTATACCAACCTTCCGGATCAATCACCATCCTTATGACGATCCTACGGTTGGGAGCATTTTATGAGTTAATAATAAAAATTCATGTCTTAAATTTTCAACTGCTGAAAATAAGAATTATCATTGCTATTAACTCAAGGAATGTATCACAGACACTAAATACACATTGTGATAGAAAATAATCTATTTTATTATTTATAGTCAAAATTATGATTTTGCCCTTAGATATGTATAACAAGTGTCAGCCAATTCTGGCTTCTAGGACACATATATCTAACAAAATTGACATTCTTAAATGGATACCTTGAGGAAGATATCTATATAGAACAGCTACTAGATTTCACATCCAGTGTTGTTGATCACAAAGTATGCAAGCTACAAAGGTCAATATATGGACTTAAGCAAGCATCTCGAAGCTGGAATACTCATTTTAATGATGTGATCAAATTATTTAGTTTCATCAAGAATGAGGAAGAACCATGTATTTTTAAAAAGATCAGTGGGAGTGCTATTATCTTCCTCATACTATACGTGGATGATATCCTCCTTATTGGGAATGATATTTCCATGTTGACCACAGTTAAAATATGGTTATCTAAAGAATTCTCCATGAAAGACCTAGGAGAAGCATCCTTTATTTTAGGAATTAAGGTCTATAGAAATAGATCGAATAGGATACTAGGTCTTTCACAGAAGATGTACATAGAGAAAGTACTAAAGAGGTTTAGCATGAAAAACTCCAAGAGGGGATTGGTATCCTTCAGACATGGCATTCATCTCTCCAAGAAAATGTATCCCAACACACCTGAGGAGATTGAACGCATGAGCAAGATCCCATATGCTTCAGCAATAGGGAGCCTCATGTATGCCATGTTATGTACACGACCTGATATAGCCCATGCTGTGAGTGTCACGAGCAGATATCAGTTGAATCCAGGTGAAGAACATTGAATTTCTGTGAAATGTATCCTTAAGTACTTAAGAAGAACTAAGGATATGATGTTGTTTTTGGTAATGGAGAATTCCAAGTCCAGGGATATACAAACTCGTATGTCCGATATAGATGATCGAAAGTCGACATTTAAAAATCTATTTGTATGTAATGGTAGTACTATCAGTTGGAAGAGTTTCAAGCAGATAGTGATAGCAGATTCCACCATGGAAGTAGAGTACATGACTGTGTCAGAAGTTACGAAGGAGGCATTCTGGTATAAGAAATTTACTATAGAGATTGGAGTGATGCCATCGGATGCCATTCCTCTATACTGCGATAATAATGGCGCCATAGCCCTTGCTAAGGAGTTGAAGTCTTACCAAAAATCCTAGCACATCGAGCGGCGATATCACCTCATCCACGATTACCTTGAAAAAGGTTATGTCGAGGTCAAGAGAGTCGACTCCGCGTACAATGCGGCAGACCCACTCACAAAGTCATTGGGCCAGCAGAAGGTCGAAGCCCATGTTGAGAAGATGGGACTTAGATTTATAGCCAATTAGCTTTAGATCAAGTGAGAGTTTGTTAGATAGGTGTGCTCTAGAAGCCAGATTGGCAGACACTTATAATACACTTCTAAGGGCAAAATTAAAATTTTGACTATAAATAATAAAATAGATTATTTTCTATCATAGTATGTATTTGAAAGTATCTGTAATACATTCCTTGAGTTAATGGTAATGATAGTTTATATTTTCAAGAGTTAAAAATTTAAAACATGAATTTTCATTATTAACTCATAAAATACTCCGGACCATAGGATCATGATGAGGATGGTGATTGATCTAGAAGATTGGTGTATGATCGCTTCTTTTTGATAGACAAGTCTTGAGTCTATGGTATAGAGATATCAAAGTGAGAGTACAGGTACTCGTTAGAAAATGAGGGCACTGTGCGCGACCACCTTGAGTAGTCATGAGAAAATCTATCTTCTCATCGATGACTGGCTCGAAGCTGTAGTGGTGCGTCTGATTCTTTGACCTGAGGTGCATCGATAGTTCACCTTAAGGGTGTTATAGTTTGACTACACCATAACTCGATCTCCTAGCCATTCAGAATCCTGAGGTGTATGTTGGCTATAGCATGTTCATTGTAGGAATTGGATTACACCAATAGGGGATCTATCTACCTCGGTAGAAGAGGAGCAACCCTATTATGATCATGAGAATCGAGTCCATAAGCCTATGGCCATGGCAGAGTGAAATAATAGAAAGAGTTTCTATTCGGGTTTTCATATTGGATTTGAATCGAATGATTAATTTATATGACGAAAATTAGGATTTGACGAGATCACCTTAACCCTAATCCGATCGAGGCTCAAGATAGAAGAACTTAATCACATAGGTAACTACACCAAGAGGTTCATTTTCAATTCTGATGGGTTATAACCATATGCTGCTAGATGTCACTGATGGATTTTGGGAGCAATTAGAATGATTTGGATGATCGATCATGCTAGTTGTCTGAATCAAAAAAGTTATGATCCATCGAAAGGTGTTTCAATGATGTCGATGATAGAGATCATGACATATCCTATTGCCATATAGAACTGAACCTAATTGGGTCACACAAACAAGGGTTTGGATTTGGATATCATCAATTAGATTAACCCAATTCAATTGATTTGAATAAGATTCAATTAGGTTCAAGAAAATCATGCTAAAACATGATTGAGCCTAATGTTCTCCTTTAACAATCATTAAAACTTGTTTTGACTGAGCCAAATATATTTGGGCTTACTAAAGAACCTTTATTTGGTCTGACTAGAGCTTGTCTAGGTTAAAAAAGAATTATCTTAATTTATGAGATAAATTTGAGACAACACCTACCATTTTCCATCATCTACTAAATCTTGTCTTTAGACTTTGGTCAAATGTTGACCTTTGATACTTAGACATCTGGCCTTGTGTCATGCACCCATAGGAGAGAATCTTAGCCCTTGTTCTCCTGCTAAAAAGCAGATAGATAAGGGGTGCATGCCTAGGGAGGCGTGTGCCTCGTGGATAAGGTTTGGAGTCTCATACAGATGGGACTCCAATTGCTTTAGGAAATCAACCTAGATGGCGCCAAGAAGACTTGTTTGACCCAGTCTTGGTACCATCTAAGAAGAGTTTTAAGGGACTTTAATTTGATTAGATCAGATGATGTCATTCCACCAATCAGATTTAGATCTGATTGTATAAAGGGCCATGATTGATCGGGATGATGTGGTACTGCATGGCGCAACAGGATCTATATAAATCCTGTTTGCACCTAGAATTGAGAGTTTTCTGCTCTAGCCCATGCCATATAGCCCCTCTTCATCCCTCTCCATGCCATCCTCAGGTCCTTTCTCTCCTCTCCATGCCCAAGGGGCTTTGGGCACAAGTTAGGTGCAATCCAAGCAAGTGAAAGGTGATAGGAAAGGAAGAAGGCAGCACTACTGCAAGAGACAACAGTTGATCTTCAAAAGAATTTTTGAAGACCTTCAAGATCAGATATAGATCTGATTTTTGGAGGATAGATTGAGAAGGAGAAGATCTCTAGATCCTATGTGAGTGGATATCGGTAGAGGCCAGATGCTTGCATGACTACATCCAGAACCTCAGGTAAATATCGGGATCATCATAGGATAATTGGATTCCCCAAAATAAAGGTATAATTAAATTAGATTTAATTTAATTTATATTTTATTTTATTTTATTAGATCAATAAGATTAGATCTGAAGAATCTCTGATCTGATTAGATCTTAGAGAAAATTTTTTAAAATATCCCTCTTGATTCAATCAGATCTGAACGAACCTGCATCGAAAATAAGGTTTTTCTTAGCTGCCTCCCTGAGCCCCTGGCTGCCTCCCTAGCTGCCTCCCTGAGCCCCTGGCCGCCTCCCACTGGCTATAGCTGAACCACCTCCCCGAGCCTCTGGTCACCTCCTGCCTCTTTGAGTCCTCAGCTATGAGCTCCTGGCCTCCTCTTGCCTCCTTGAAACCACAGTCCGCCTCCCCCCAGCCCACCTCTTCGTAGCTACCTCCCCGAGCCCCTAGCCATCTCCTGCCTTCCCGAGCCCCTGGCCACCTCCCCTCGGCTCGCCTGCACTCGGCCCACCTCTTTGTGGCTGCCTTCCTGAGCCCCCGGCCATCTCCCGCCTCCCCCGACTTGCCTCCTCTAGGTCTGCCTTTCTTAGGTTGCCTTTCTGAGCCCCTTGCTTCCTCCCCCTAGCTGCACCCCACCTTGCCCTGGTAGCCTCCCCGAGCTCCAGAGTGTGAGCCCCTAGCTGCCTCCCACCTCCCTCTGGTCTGCCTCTCTTATGGCGGCCTCCCCAAGCTCCCAACCCACGAGCCTCGACCATCTCCCACCTCTTTGGCGCGCCTCCCACTCGCCCCAGCTCGCCTCTCCATGGCCACCTCGCCGAGCCCCCGGCCTCCTCCTATAGCTGCCTCCCCGAGCTCCCAGCCATGAGCCTCCGACCGCCTCCCACCTTCCTAGCTACCTTCCACCTCCCCAAGGCCCACCTCTCCATGGCCGCCTCCCTGAGCTCCTAGCCGCAAGCCTGCGGCCGCCTCCCACCTCCTCGGCCACCTCCCACCTCCCCTAGGCCGCCTCTCCCTGACCTGCCTCTCCGTGGTCGCCTCTTCGAGCCCCCGATCATCTCCCCCTGCTTATACTTGGCCTATCTCCCCCTGGCTGCCTCCTCGGGCTCCTGACTGCGAGCCTTCGATCGCCTCCCACCTCCCCCCAGCCCATCCTCACACCCTCATTTATGCGACCACATCCCCAAGCTGCCACCTCGGCCCCATCAGCTCGACCCGTGGCCCTTGCCTTACCACCCCCAACCCATGGCCCCAACCCGACGGCCCCTACCCCATTGGCCCGACCCCAAGCTCCCATCCATGTGCATATTAGCTTCGTAGCCACACCGTTGAGCCTCAATCCATGCTTGCTAGTTGGTGCTTCCTCGCATCTCAATCCTTATTGATAAGTATCATAAATTGACCAATGAAAGTATTAATTTATTTATTAATTTATATTTATTTTTAAAAATTAATAATCAATTTTTATATATTTTTAAGAAATTATTATTTTTATTAATTAAAAAATTAATTAAAAAAATAAAAAATTAAAAAATAAAATATTATTATCAATAGAAAGAGCTCAATTTTTTAGTTACAACGAAATAAGTTTGAAGTAAAATAAAGCTAAAATGGATCAGATATGGATTTTTAAAGCAAAAAATTTAAAAAAAGGCTTAGCAAGCTGCCCAACCAAGCTACCGAGCCAAGCCAAGCCGTAAGCCAGCAAGCCAGCAAGCCATCTCATGAGCCGCTGACATCAGTTTTATCGTGATTCACCATAGACTCTTAAGAGAGGACATTTTGATAATTTTAGAGCAAGACGCGTTGATTGGCTGCAGTCTTCGGTATGCCTGGTCCACGCGGTCCACATGAACAGTAATTGCATGATCATGTGACTGTGGTTGTTTACGGTGAAGATCGGATGACTGGCATTGATTTTCGATTTAAAGAAGGATTCTAGAGCCTTTATTTGATGTGATTTGACAGCCAGATCTCGTCCAAACTTCGATCTGACGACTGATAGAGCTTCTGACAGTGATTAAGGCATCCAAGCATGCGATTAATGGCCCGATCTTCTCCATCTTGTGTGATCCAATGGTCAGAACTTAATCTGACTCGATCTGGGCTGATACACATCTATTTTTGATGATTTTGGGATCGTTTAATCTAGATTTGACAATCAGATTTCATCAGAAGAGCATAACTCGATTCAGGAGCTATTTTAATCCAAATTTTGCCAGGATTTCTTCATATTTTTCGATTAAAACTCCTCCTTACTCCCACATTGCCTGCAGAAAAATCCTCCAGCCCTCCAACACCTATTTAAAAGACCCCAGGCCTCCAAATCAATCTATCTTCAGTCATAGAAAGGAGTTTGGTAAAAATTAGAGCCATACTTGGGTTAGAGGCTACTTCAAGGCAATGGGTGCTGCGAAGAAGAGCTGGTTTCTATACCATCTCAATACCAACGCCGATCCAAGATCAGAGATTAGCTATTTTTAATTTTTTTTTAAAAAAAAATTTATGTATTTAAATTATAAATTTTAAATTAATATAAAATTTTATTTTTATGCACTTTAAATTCATGCTTTTTATTTTTAATTAAAATTTAATTTATGCTCTTTACTTTTAATTGCTCTTTAATTTCATTGCAAGTAGATGCTAAGATATAACTAGTAGATCTTAGTATCAAGTTTAAATTTTTATATCTTTTAAATTTTATTTTTTATTTATAATTTTATTTTTTGACTTCAACTTTATTTTTAAATTTTTTTTTTCTTTCTATAAAATTTAAGATTTCAAAACTAAAACACTGCCTTCTTTGTGGAGTCGATCCAACTTGCTGCTAACTATGTATTCATGAATTATTTAAGAAGTCGGAATTAAACTAATAAACACGGTATCCTAACGATAACATCATGCTCTTATCAAATTTTTGGCACTATTGCTAGGGATGGTATGAAATTTTTTTTTTGATTTTTTTAATTTTCTTATAAATTAATTATAAATAAAATTTTAATTTTTTTAATTTTCTATAAATAATGTTTACTAACTTTTTCTTCTTTATTTCATAGGAAAAAAAGAGAAAAAATGAAAAAGAGGAAAAGAACAAAAAGATTAGGGCAAGAAGGAAGCTTCCAGTCTTATTTGGTGAGATCAATCCTAATCCTAAATTTTTTTAATATTATTTATTTTATTTTTAAATTAATTAAAAATTATTTACTTAAATCTAATTAAAAGCTTCATGTCAAGATTAGAAATCCTAACTACTTAGAGCATTCATCATATTAGTTTTATTTTTATTCTTATTTTCATTTTGGTAATCACTGGAGACAAGGTGAGCATCTCTACTTTAATTAGTTTCATACATCTAATTTAATTGTATAGAACCCTCTGTTGAAAGTGATTATGTATATTTATATTAAATTAAATTAAGGGCACAACCCATTAAACAACATAAGATGGAGATTTGATCATCCTTTCTTGGTCCACAAACAATCAACCTACATCCTGCATTAATCTAAGCCTTTAATTAAAATCAAATAGACATCAGCCCTAGGAACTCGAGCTCAATAGGATAAGAAATCCTAAGAGTTGGACTGGATTAGGGTTAGTCAATTTAATTGGTGTCTAAAAAAAGTAGTTCAGAAATGATTGGTTTCAAAGAAAAGTGATTTATAATTGGTTCCGTTAGCTTACCTGGCCAAGTATAATTAGTGTCTAAGGCAAGCAACGAAGGAACTTCCACTAATCTTACACTTATCTGACTAGTTGAATGACTGATCTTATACTTGGAGGACTTGAAGGTGACCTTGGTAGTTAGGAGCTATCTAGATTTAGGACAATCCTTAGTTAGAATTATTTTTCTAACTTGATTACTAACCAAAATATTAAACCTAATTAAACCTAATCTTTTCTCTCTTCTTAGTTCTAAGACTCCTTAGGACCTCTTCTTTAGAACTCTTCTTTCTTTCTTCTTCATTTTTTCTCTTTTATTTTAAAAAAATAAATTAAATTAAAAATAATATAAAATTAATAATTAAAAATAGTCAAAATAATTAAAAAATAAAAAATATAAAAAAATAAATAATATTATAATAAAATAATAAAATTATTAAAAAATGATTAAAATTTTTTAAAAATAAAATAATAATAAAAATAAAAAATAAAAAATAATTTTTTAAAAAATTTTAAAAATAAAATAATAATATATAAAAACTAAAAAATTATAAAAAAATAATAAAATAATAAAATAATAAAATAATAAAAATTTTTAAAAAAATCTAAAAATTTTGAACTACATTTTAGGATTGCACTAGTTGAACCCAATCATAAAATCGCTTTACCTGATCTAGTTGAACCCAACCATAAAATTAAATGGCTAAACTGTATTAAATCCAATAATCAAATAGCTCAAAATCTTAGAGAACCACCTAGACAGATGAAGAAATATTTTATTTCTTCCATCTATAATCCATCGATTTATATCTAGTTATTTGATATACATGCTATCCACTATGAGATCAAGCCGACTACCAATGCTCCCATCTTTCTATGGGAATATCAATGAAGATCCTTATAAGCATTTGGATGAATTTTTAGAAGTCTGCTCTATGGTGAGGATCCAAAATTTGACTGATGATGCCCTTAGATTAATTCTATTTTCTTTTTCATTAAAAGACAAAGCCAAGTGTTGGCTTGGCACAATAGAAAGACCAATTAAAACTTGGACTGAATTATAAAGTAAAATTCTTAAGAAATTTTATCCCATAGGTTGAACCAACACCATGAAATGAGCTATCACTGGATTTGCTTAGCTTCCAAGAGAACAAATTCATAAGTCATGAGAGAGACTTAAGAAACTTATTAAAAAATGCCCACATCATGGTTTGTCTAAGTGGCAAATAGTTCAAGCTTTCTATGAGGGTTTAGGAGACCATCATAAATGAATGGTAGATGCATCTTACGGAGGTGCATTCATGAATAAAAGTGAGAATGAAGCCTATATCTTATTTGAAATCTTGAGTGAAAACTCAATCAATCATACTTCGTTATCTTTCTACCAAATCTGGGTAGGGATCTATGAATTTAAACATGTAGAATCTAGTCCTAAGGTTGATTCAAATTTGATAAATAAAGTAGACTTTCTGGCCTAAAAATTAGACCAACTCCTAATCCTAAGTCAACAATCTCCTGCATAATTCATACCACCTTCTAATTATCAGAAGATTTGTTTAATCTGTGCTAGCCCAACCCATCATGTGAGTGAATATTCTATGGCTACACAATTTTCATTCTTTATCTAAGAACAAGTTCAAGCTGCACAAGGCTACTCCAAACTAGTTAATGATCCTTTTTCAAATTCATATAACCTAGATTGGAGAAACTACTCTAATTTTTCTTGGATATCCCAATAGACTCAGGCTCAGACCTAATATCAAAACTATGCCTACAATAGTGGTTAGCCTAGACAGTCTATCCAGCCATCATATTTTAATCAGCCATCATACCCACCTCCTCAACAGATCAATCTAACTGATGATAGATTTAACCAACTTTAATAATTAATTTTGAATCAACTACAATCGATCTTGACTTAACAAGAATCTATCGCCAGGCTAGATGCTCAAATAGAATAATTAGCCGAGTCTAATATAAGGAGACACTATTATAAAAAAAGGCTATGACAGTGGTTCATAACCATTACCGTAGCCTAAAAAATCATTGCTATATGCTATGGCAGTGATTTTCTAATCGCTGCTACTGCGACCGTCGTCGTAGCTCTATGGTAGTGGTTGTTGCTGCGGTTGTTAGAACCACTGTCATTAGATAGTCTATTATAGTGGTTTATAAACCACTATAATAGATCGACCTATAGCAGTAGTTATGTAACCGCTGCCATAGGTTATCTATAGCAGCGGTTACATAACTACTGCCATAGGTAATCTATAGCAGTAATTTTTTAACCGCTGTCATAGGTCTAATGCAGTGGTTGGCACCATTTGTACCAAAAATCTATGGCAACGATTGGCATGGATATGGCAACAGTTATAAAACCATTATCGTAAATCTTGAATAATTAAAAAAATAAAATTTTTATTTTTTATATATTTTATTTGATAAATATAGATATATAATACAAGAAAATATAATAAATACAAAAATTATTTTGAAATACTAAAATTTTATTATCGAATAAAATTTATTATAATATTTTTTTTAAAAAATAAAATACATCAAAAGTCTCCTAAATCTACATCATCATCGTCGTCGTCGTCATCGAGAGCCGGAGCTGGAGTCGGAGTCAAAGTTGAAATGCGGGCCAACATATCCTTGAAGCTCGTGACTCCAAAATACATGCTGAGTGTCGACATCATATCTCTTACGATGCCCTCTAGATGAGATGCACGCTCCTTAGCCTGATCTGCCTGCATCATAGTATGATTTGCCCATGCCAACACCTCCTCAAGCTCCTCCCAGCTGACGACATCAAAAGTCTATGAGGAGACGCTCGCCTCAGATCAGTAGCTTGTCGGCATGTGTTCAGGCCTGCATCGGATCCTCATAAAGTGCTCAGGCTCCAAGACCTGAGATAGATGGTCATGAGGCCCAGAGGTATCCGAGCCCTCACTTGCGAGCGCATCTAACTGATCCTATAATTATAAATTAAAATAAAATTTTATAAGAAATTCTGTAATACTAATTATATATACTAATATATTTGATACTTACAAAAATATGCCCGATCGCGGCATTCATCGGCCTACCCATCTTGTTCGTGTTGTTGGATTGGAAGATCTCGCTATGGTTGGACATCACTCCATCTCTCATCAGCTATAATAAAGAATAAATTTATCGGAAAGATGATAAAAAATATAAATTTAATTTATCTAATAAGATTTAGAATTAATTACCTCTCTATGCACACGATTGGCCATAGACTCGCAGCCTAGAGTGTGCGTATACTCCTAGGCTGCACGGTTCTCTCGATTCTGATGGAAGATAGCTTAATAAGTATTCAAATAAATAATAAATATTTAAAAAATATTTAAATAAAACTTTAACCATATTGAAAAATTTAAAAGTTAGGAATTTTACCTCGAACTTCTGGCTCCTCCAGTGTCTAACCATCCTCTCCCACTGACTCAAAGGACAGTCCTATATCCAGAAAACAAGCTCCTCCAGAGTGTCTCATTGGTACTCGAGCCATCATCTGTGGAGCTTGACCTTGTAACCTCGGTACAACTCTTCGATCTTCTTCAGTCGGGCATCTCGAGCCCTCTAATGATTGGGAAAGTCATACCTCCTCTACACAAATTTATCAAAAATTAATTATAAAATTATTCTAATCAAACATATATAGTATAAACATATAAAATGCATAAATATAATTAAGATGCACATACTTACCCATATCTCCTTCCCTACTCGATTTCTGATGGTAGTATCCATCAAATGCTAGTCTCTAGGCTCTATAGGAATGATGTCCAACCACCTCACAAGCACTCCACAAAAGGAATGCATCTTTCATGCAGTCTCCCCTACCGACCTTCCCTCCGCATCGTAATAGACCATCACTTGATGCTGGCGGTTTCACACGTGTGCCATATGTGTGGGATCGCGAAATGTCTGGCTGGATGATACACCTACAATGCAAATATATTATGCAAATATATAAGTGTACAAATACTATATAAAAATAAAGTTGTGCTAATATAATAAAACGTACACTCAGATGCCTACATAGTAGCATATGCCTTAGATATGGGCAATGGTAGAGGCTCAGCTATCGGTGGAGTAGATACCACTGGTGGAGTAGATGCCACCGATGGAGTAGATGTCGGTGGTGGAGGTCCCTGAGCAGCCGATGCCGAGGTGGACTGAGTATGCTCCGACTGCTCCTTGGATGCTAAATTGCGCGTAACCTACCGAGGGGCAGGGGTGAAAGCTAGATGGTGTTTCGGTACCATCGTGACCTGCAACGTTGATGAACATTAATCAATATAACATCATGACATATCAGATTCTATTCGCTTGAAAGTCGAGCTGACTCCATGATAAGTATAATAAATTCACCAATAAAAGTATTAATTTATCAATTAATTGATATTAATTTTTAAGAATTAATAATCAATTTATATATAATTTTTAAAAAATTCATATTTTTATTAATTAAAAAATTAATTAAAAAATAATAAAAATTAATAAAAATTAAAAAAATAAAATTTTATCATCAATAGAAAGAGATCATTTTTTTGATCACAACGAAATAAATTTCAAGTAAAATGGAGCTAAAATGAAAAAGATATGAATTTTTAAAAAAATATAAATTAAATAAAAAAGAAAACGGCTCAGCCGGCTCCGCAAGCCGAGCCACCAAGCCAAGCCGAGCCATCAAGCCGACTCAGCGTTGAAGCCATCAGTCGGTCCACGATCCAGGCGTGGACCGCCAGCTCAGTAAAATCCGGCGAATCAGAGATTGCCACGTGGCGGACCTAGACCCTTAAAGGGTCTACAGAAATTTATCGCGGCTCACAGGGCAATCTGGTCATTTCACTCGATGACAGAAGCGCTGATTGGCTGCGGTGTGCGGTGCAGTTGGTCCATCCGGTCCATGGGAATAGTAATTGCGCGATCGGACGGCTGCGGTTGATTGCGGTCATGATCGGACGGCGGTGGTGATTTTCAGGCTTGATTCAAATTCTATTAAGCTATCTGGCGCGATCCAATGGCCAGAAAACCAAGTGATGAAGATCTGACGGTCCAGAATGCTGCCGGCGGTGATCAAGACTCCCGAAGCGCGATTTGCGGCCAGATTTTCTCGATCAAGCGCGATCCAACGGCCAGAATTTAATCCAACCTGATTTGAGCTTATCTGCATCCGATTTTGATGATTTTTGGACCGTTGGATTCCTGTTGAATGGCTGGATTTTATCAGATTTACCAGAGTCATATCTGAGCTATTTTGATTCAAATTTCATCCGAATTTATTTATATTTTGACGATTACAAAGGCATTAGTCCCATATTGCCTTTAGAAAAAATATCCAGCCCTCCTAGCTCTATAAAAAGGACCCCAGGCCATCAGAAATTGATATCTCCGATCAAGGTGAAGCTTTGGTACAGGGACGAAGCTAGGCTATGGGTTAAAGGCTGCTTCGAAGCAACGGGTGTCGAGAAGAAGAGCCGAGCTTCTACACCATCTTTCTGCCAATGCCGATCCAAGATCAGAGATCAGGCTATTTTATTTTATTGCCTTTTCTTTTTAAATTTTATGTATTTAAATTCTGAAATTTTAGTTAATAAAAATTTTTATATTTTAATTTCTTACTTTTTATTTTTATTGCAATTTAATTTCTGCACTTTAAATTATTGCTTTGCAAGTAGATGCTAAGATCTAACTAGTAGATCTTAGTACCAAATTTAAATTCCTACATCTTTTAATTTTTATTTTCAATCTTCCGACTTCAATTTTTATTTTAAAATTTAAATCATTTTCTTTTTCTTCTCAAAAAAATCAAAGATTTCAAATCTAAAAACACTACCTTCCCTGTGGATTCGACCCGACTCACTACTATTTACGTTTTTTCAATAATTTTAAGAAGTCGGATTAAACTGATAAACACGATGTCTTAACGACAGCATCGCGTCCCTATCACTCCATACCTGAGACATCTGGCTAGGGTCCTCGCCCAGCTGGCTCGATCATGGCCCAAGCCAGCTCGACTGTGTATCCGAGCCGGCTCGACTGTGTGCTATCCCCTCGATCACTCCCGCTCTCTCTCCCTCGATCTCTCTCACCAATGATAGTGGCGAGGCCGAATGCCTCCCTCCCAGCTTTTTCATCTTTTGATCTTCCTCTCTCCCTCTCTCGATCTCCCTCACTGATGAGGTCGGACCCCATCCCTCCCTCTCTCAATCTCTCGATCTTCCTCGCCAGTAAGGCCAGACCCCATCCCTCCCAATGATGCCCATAAGGTCGGATCCTCTACCTCCCTCTCTCGCTCGCTCAATCTCCCACTCTCCCTCTCTCAATCTCTCTCACCGACAAGGCCAGACCCCCTCCCTCTTAATGATGGCGGCGAGGTCGGACCCCCTCCCTCCCAATGATGGCGGTGAGGTCGGACCCTCTCCCTCCCAATGATGGTGGCGAGGTCGGATCCCTTCCTTCCTCTCTCAAGGATAGATCCATTGGATATTTGGATTTAAATTTGATATCAGTAATTAAAATTTGGTCCAGATCTGAATATTTAGATTCTAATTCAAACCCAACCCATTGATATATCTAGTCCATAGTTGACGACATGGCACGGCCATAGGCTACCGCCACAGTATGGCCTAAAAACTATGGCATACAGATAATTATAATATTTATAATAAATATTTATAATATTTATTATAAATATTTTATAAATTATTATAAATATATATAATTAATAAATAATACTATAAAATTAAAAAAATTATATCTATGGCTATAGAGAGTAGGTCGCACTGAAAGCTTCGAGGGTTGCCGACGATGATGCTAGAGGAAGATGACGATACTAGAGGTAACCTACAAAATAAAAGTAAGATAGTGAGATAGAGAAGAGAGAAAAAGAGGAAAGAGAGAGAGAGTAGGGATGGTCGAGAATGGGGGGGCCAAGGGGAGGGGGGCATAGTGACGAGGAGGTCGAAGGAGGTTTCACACTCGATCGGAGGAGGATCAAAATGGTGGTGGTGGTGGTTGGGTGTGAGCTCAGAAGTGGCACTTTCAAGTCTTAAAAATATGAGAAGAGAGATCATGAGAAGATGGGAGCGAGTCAGAAGAAGAATCAGTCTCAATAGTAAAGTTCAGAAATTGGACCAGCTCACTCTAAGCTTGAGCCGGGTCAGTCCAGGATTGGGTTGGCTAGGTCTCAGAGAAAAATTCAGATAGAGGGCAGCATTTTTGGTCTATTGACATGATACACAACTGGGTCGGCTCAGTTCCAGACTGAGCCGACCCAGTCAGACTGAGCCGACCCAGTCAGACTGAGCCGATCCAGTTGCAGGTTAGCTGGCTCAGTCTGAAACTAGGCTGGCTCAATTTTTGTGGGTTATTATTTTGTATACGTAGGTTATTTGGATTTGAAAAATTTTTCTATGAGTTTGGGCTTGATCCTTTGTAAAGTATATATATTGAAAATAGGTCAAGATTGTAAGAGTGCTAAATATACTGAATAAAAGCTCTTTTTTTTCAAAAATCTCTTCCTCTCTTCTTCTCTATTTCTTGATTTATTTGATCGTGCTTCTGTAGAGATCTCTAAGAAGTACTTTCTTGATTGCTTGGCTAATCATCGACAGCCACGTCGATCCATATGGGAAGAGCACGTATTCCCAACATTTGGTATCAAAGCGGTGTTGCATGGAAGGAAGAAAGACACCTAGGATTTACTACATCCAGGATCTATTGCACTAGATTTTATCCTAAAATTTCTAGTTTGCTTTATGGTTGTTTCTAGATTAAGGTAGAGATTGTTTACATGGAGGAACGATGATACAGAAGTTTGGAAAGAGGATTTAGGGCTAGTTAGATCTTCTGTGAAGGATAGTTTTATTGGTGTGTGGTCGTGAAGGATGTTAGGGATCTATTCTTGACTTGTTTGAAGCCATGGGATCAAGTGGATTCAAGGTGGATTTTGAAAAGTTCGACGGCAAGAAAAATTTTATCCTATGGCAGTAAAGAGTAAAGGACTTGTTGGTTCAGCAGAGGATCTACAAGGTCTTGACAAAAGAAAGGCTAGAAAAGATTAGTGCTGAGGATTGGCAAAAGCTGAAGAAAATTACTTTTAGCACAATTTGGATGTGCTTGGTCGATCAGGTTTTGCCCGAGGTTTGCATAGAGACTATGGCAAAGGGGCTCTAGGAGAGACTAGAGAACACATACATGGGAAAGAACATGATGAACAAGTTGTAGTTGAAGAAACAGCTGTATAGTCTGAGGATGCTTGAAGGTGGAGATCTTGTTGCACATATCCAAAGGTTCAATCAGGTGTGTTCTGAGGTAATGAGTTTGGATGTGAAGATCGATGAGGAGGATCGAGCATTGCTGCTATTATGTTCTCTCCTATGTTCGTATGATGGTCTCATAATAACTCTAGTTTATGGGAAGGAGATCCTAAACTATGAAGAGGTTGTTGGTGTGCTCAGATCAAATGAGCAAAGAGAGAAGATCAAGGGAGACCCTAAGTCTGAGATCTTGGCTGTGAATGAAAGATAGGGAAGATCAAAGAAGAAGACAAGAGGAAAATCCAAGGATAGGTCAAAGTCTCACGATCAGAGGAAGATGATATTGAAATGTTATAAATGTCATCAGCCTGGATACCTGAGGAGAGATTGTCCCCTTTTAAGATCAGAAAAAGAAAAGACTAGTAAGGAAGATGATACAGCTTCTGTAAGCAGTGGAGAAGACCTACTAGTTGTATTAGATGGATTCACAGAGTGTGATACTATGTGGATATTAGATTCAGCATGCTTGCACCACTATACTTCTCATCGAGAGTGGTTTGCTACCTATCAAAAGATCGATGGTAGAAGTGTCAGTCTTGAAGATGATCACCCATGCAAAGTAGCTAGAATTGGCTCTATCAGGGTGAGGATGTACAATGGGATCATTTGTACATTATCAAATGTTAGGTATGTACCGGAGTTGAAAAAGAATTTGATTTCTTTAGGCTACTTGGAGGAGCAGGGTTATGCTTTTAGTAGCCAGACTGGGAGTGGATGTCTGAAAATTTTTAAGCAAGCTTTGGTAGTGATGAGAGGTAGAAGACTAAGCAACAATCTTTATAGAATAGAAGGCTCAGTAATAAATGATAGTGCAGAGGTGCTAGCAGCGGTATAGGAGCAGATTTTGTATTGGCATGGCACTATCGGATGGGTCATATGAGTGACCATGGGCTCACAGAACTAAGTAGAAGAGGAATGATCCCAGCCCTAAAGAAGGAGGGCACAGATCTTTGTGAGCCGTGTATCTTTGGCAAACAACATAGGATGAAGTTTGCCAGAAGAACCAAGCATAGTGAGGGAGTGCTGGATTTAGTACACTCGGATGTGTGGGGACCAGCTCCTGTATCAGCTAGAGGTGGAGCAAAATACTTTGTTACTTTCATTGATGATTTCTCAAGGAAGGTATAGGTTTATCTGATCAGAGAAAAATTAGAGGTGTTTGCCTGGTTCAGAGCATGGAGAGATGAAGTAGAGGAGTCAGGAAGATAGGTAAAGTGTCTGAGGTCAGACAATGGAGGAGAATATACTAGCCTAGAGTTCAGGAGGTACTATGAGAAAAATGGCATTAAACGCCATTACATGGTGAGGATGACTCTCCAGTAGAATGATGTCGTGGAGAGGATGAACCAGACACTGACCGAGAAGGCACGAAGTTTAAGGCTGCAGACATCCCTCCTAAAGTCCTTTTGGGGTGATGCTCTAACTTTTTCTTATTTCCTTGTGAACAGGTTCCCTCATTATAAGCTGAATGGAGGCATTTCAGAAGAGATTTGGAGTGGAAAGAAGGTGGAGCTTGGCCACCTGAAAGTCTTCGGTTGCATAGCCTATGCACATGTGGAGGCAACCGAGAGGAGCAAATTGAATCCAAAATCTCAAAAGATGACATTCATAGGGTATTCATAAGGAGTCAAGGGGTACTTGCTGTGGGACTCTCAGGCACAGAAGTTAGTGATCAGTAGGGACGTTATCTTTGATGAGAAGAGCATCTTGAGGAGGTTTGAGATAGATGAAACTGAAGAAACAAAGGTGAATAGTGGTGGCCAGTCAGAGAATGATGGCATGCAGGTTACATCCACTTATAGGAGTGTTCCTGTTGAGGTGGAGTTGGATAGAAAAGTATTATCTCAGATTGAAAATCAGCATGAAGGGCCGGCAATTCAGACAGATGTGCAGGACCAGCCACAGACATCAGGCAGAGATGTGCCAGTGAGAGTGGTTTTGCACAAGCCCCAGCATACTATTAGGAGATCAGTCAGATATGGCATTGATGAGGTTATCTTCTATGCATTCATCACTGTTAATAGAGATTCAGAGAATTATGTAGAGGCCATTGAGAGTAAGGATCATGATTCATAGATGTAGACCATGATGGAGGAGATGGAATCACTTGAGAAGAATCAGACATGACAGCTGATGGATCTTCCAGAGGGTGCTTGACCTATTGGCTCAAAGTGGGTGTTCACAAAGAAAGAAGCACCTTCAAAACAAGATGGAGTCAGATCCAAAGCAAGGCTAGTAGCAAAGGGATACTCACAAAGGGAAGGGATTGACTATATAGAAATTTTCTCTTCTATGGTGCATCATACATCTATTCGAGTTTTGCTGTCATTGGTGGCATAGCATAACATGAAATTGGAACAGATGGACGTGAAGACGGCCTTCCTTCATGAGACTTTGGAGGAAAGAATCTACATGAAGCAGTCAGATGGTTTCATGGAGATGGGACAGGAAGAAAAGGTGTGTTTACTTAGGAAGTCTTTGTATGGCTTGAAACAATCCCCTCATCAGTGGTATCGAAGGTTTGATAGCTTTATCTTGAGCCTGGGTTTCAGCAGATATGATCATGATTGTTGTGTCTACGTCAAGGATGTAGATGAGAAGGATGCTCTATACCTATTGTTGTATGTAGATGATATGCTCATAGCCAGTAGAAGCATGGATGCTGTGTAAAGATTGAAAAGGGCATTATCATCTGAATTTGAGATGAAAGATTTGGGTCCAGTTGAGAAAATCCTTGGAATGGAGATTTGTAGAGATAGGTGTAAAGGAGTGCTCCATTTGTCACAAAGAAAGTATGTCCAGAAGGTTCTAGAGAGGTTTGGGAAGGAGAAGGCCAAACTTGCAGAGATGCCATTGCCGAGCCATATATCTCTCTCCAAGATACAGTACCCCCAATCAGAAGAGGAGAGAGAGTACATGAAATGAGTCCCTTATGCAAATGCTGTAGGCAGTGTGATGCACACTATGGTGTGCTGTAGACTAAATATATCACATGCTGTGAGTATGGTTAGTAGATACATGGCTAACCTTGGGAAGGAACACTAGAAAGCATTGAAATGGATATTGAGATATTTGCATGGAATAAGGGATTATGGTTTGGTGTTTGGTGGGCAGCCGAGAGGATTTGGAGAACAATCTTTGAAGATGTGTGAGGTTCAGATCCTCTAGAAGGGTTTGTTGATGCAAATTATGCTGGTGATCTTGATACAAGAAGGTTTACTACTGCATACCTCTTCTACGTATATGGTGGATCGGTGTCTTGAAGATCAATCCTTCAGCCAATCACGGCCTTGTCTACCACAGAGGCTGATTACATTGGGATAACAGAGGCTGCAAGGGAAGCACTTTAGCTTAGGAGGCTGATTGATGAGTTGGGGGTGGAGCAGAGCAAGGTTATACTATTCAGTGATAGTCAGAGTGCTCTGCTATTGGCACAGAACTCAGTTTATCATGCATGCACAAAGCATATAGATGTGAGATACCATAGGATCAGAGAGCTAGTAGAGGAAGGTGAAGTGGAACTAATGAAGGTCCATACCAAGGAGAATCAGTCTGATGCACTCATGAAGGTACTTTCTAGAGACAGCTTTCAGAGATGTATGGCATAGATGGGTCTGTTGAGAAGAGATGAGTTCACAAGGACTTGGAAGCACCAAGGTGGAGAATGTGAGCTCAGAAGTGGCACTCCCAAGTCTTGAAAACATGAGAAGATAGGTCATGAGAAGACGGGAGCGAGCTGGAAGAAGAATCGATCTCAATAGTAAACTTCAAAAACTAGGCTGGCTCACTCTGAGACTGAGCCAGCTTAGTTGGAAACTAGGTCGGCTTAGTTTAGGACTGGATCGGCTAGGTCTCAAAGAAAAGTCTAGATAAAGAGCAGTATTTTTGGGCTATTGGCATGGTACACAACTGGATCGGCTTGGTCTGGGATTGAGCCGACCTAGTCGTAGGTTAGCCAGCTCAGTCTGAAACTGTGCCGGCTCAATTTTTGCGGGTTATTATTTTGTGTACGTGGGTTGTTTGGGTTTGGGAAGTTTTTCTACGAGCTTGGGCTAGACTCTTTGTAAAGTATATATATTGGAAACAGGTCAAGGCTATAAGAGTGCTGAAATATACTGAATAAAAGCTTTTTTCTCTCGAAAATCTTTTCCTCTCTTCTTCTCTATTCCTTGATTTATTTGATCATGCTTCCATAGAGATCTCTAAGAAGTACTTCCTTAATTCTTGGCTAATCACCGACAGCCACGTCGATCCGTGTGGGAAGAGTGCGTATTCCCAACATGGGGGGTGGGATTTTGTGGGGGCCGAAGGAGGGTGGAGGGGGGCTCGCCGGAAGGGGGTTTGGTTTTGCACCGGGGCTGAAGGAGGATAGAGTGTAGGGGAGGAATTTCATGGAGGGCCAATAGAGGGTCGAGGGTGGATGGAGGTTCACCAGAGGGGGGTTTCATAGAGGGCCGAGGGAGGGTCGGATGGGGGTTCACCAAAGGAGGGGTTCGCTGGGGACCGAGGGAGGGTCGGATGGGGGGCGGGTGGTTTTGTGGGGCATGAGCGAGGGTGGATGGGGGTTCACCAGAGGGGGGGTTTTGTGGGGGGCCGAGGGAGGGTCGGATGGGGTTCGCTGGAGGGGGGGTTTCGCTGGGCGCCGAATGAGGATCGGATGGAGGGGTTGGGGGCGGGTGGGGGGTGGGGGGTGGCGGTGGGGAGGGCAGTCGGATGGGGGGCCAAAGAGGGAGGGGAAGGAGGGCGGCACCGGTAGGGAGGGAAGGAGGGGTGATGTCGGTCGGGGGGGAGGAGGGGTGATGCCGCCCGAGGGAAGGAGGGGCGACGCCGGTCGAGGGGAAGGAGCCTGACCGACGATGAAGAGGAGGGGGAGAGAGAGAGAGCGAGAGAGATCGAGTGCGCATGGAAGGGAAGAGAAAATTTAGGGACTTTTAACCTAACCTATGGCAACGATTATCGAACCACTGCCATAGATTTACGGCAGCGATTATCGAACAGTTGTCATAAATTTACGGCAGTGGTTATCCAAAATCACTGCCATAGGTCTACGACAGCGATTCTATAACCATTGCTATAGATCTATAGCAGTGATTTTTAATAATTACTGCCATAGGTGGAAAATAATTTTTTCTTATTTTTTTCTAAATATTGTATAATTTTAAAATTTGATGTCCATTTTCATCATTCATTATCTAAATAATTATCATTAAAGTGTCGTCATAAATGATCATCTCGATCCAATGGCCCTAGCTTCATTGATCAAAAAAATTTAATTTTGATGATCATGAATGATGATGCGATGATCTGATAGATAGAGATCTTCGATGGATTCAAAAATCTACAGCGATAATCTTGATGATGTTTGTAGCATACTATCAAAGTTTCACTTCAATCGGATATCACTATTATGGTCAATTTAGTATGGAATGATTTTGACCGTTAAATTAGAAACAAGTAATGAAAGGGTTAAACGGCATTCGATTATGAGATAATTTTTTAGTTAAATAATATTTATTATAATTTTAAATATTTTATATAATGATAATAGTAAAATTTAAATTATTTTTGTATAAACTATTCATGTTAAGCAAAAATTGCAAAAGTACGAGCATAATAATCAGTGAAGTTTCAGAATGGTTATCAGGAGATGTATAGTTTTAAATCATTCTTCATCTCATGAGTTGAATTTTATAATCACCCCCATAAATAATGATTAAAGTAGTAACCAAGATCATTTATAAAAAAAATTATCTCATAACTGGACACTGTTTGGTCCTTTGATCACTCATTTATCATTTAACGATCGAAACTAACCTATACTAAATTGACCAAGATAACGATATCCGATTAAAGTAAAACTTTGATATTATACTACAAACATCACCGAGATCATCGTTATAGGATTTTGGATCCATCGGAGGTCTTCATCTATCAGATCATTGCATCATCATTTGTGGTCATTGAAATCAAATTTTTTTGATCGACGAAGCTAGGGCCATCGGATCGAGGTGATCTTTTGCGACGATACTCTAATGATAATTATTTAGATAATAAATGGTGAAGATGGATATTAAATTTTAAAATTATATAATATTTAAAGAAAAAAAATATGATAGCGGTTACAATTAACCGTTGCCATAAATCAGATTATAGCAGCGATTCCTACTAACCGCTGCTATAGATCCCACTTATGGTAGCGGTTACAATGAACCGCTACTATAGATCGATCTATGGCAGTGATTTTTTATAACTACTGCCATAGATCCGACCTATGGCAGCAATTTTCTGTAACCGCTGCTATATGTTGGGCCTATAGCAGCGGTTATAAAAATCGCTGCCATAGATCCGACCTATAGTAGCGGTTAATGAAAACCATTACTGTAGGAGCTATGGTAGTGGTTTCGAAAATCGCTGCCATAGTAAGCACTACCACAGGCCATTTTTGTAGTAGTGAGAGAACTAGGTCAATTATCGAGCCAACCAAATCTTTTAAACAACCCATCTATTATCCATCAACCACCTGGACTAAATTGTCAATGTAATGTTTCATCTAAGAATCTTCAATTAGAGAATGCCAAAATAATTTTTAAACTTAAAAGTTATAGGATTCTTATGGAACCAGACCAAGACCAGGTGAGAGAGGCTAGTATTGATGCTAGCCAAGATAAAAATATTGAAGAAAAGGTTAGTATTAAAGTTAACCACAAAGAAGAACTTGAGCCCAAAACTAATACTGATGCTGGTTCCAGTTTAAATGAGATAGATAAAGGGGAGAAGAGAATAGATGATTTATCTAAAACCTATAAAGCTAAAATCCTGTTCCCTTCAACCTTAGAAGTTGGTTCTTCTTACAAAAATCAAAAGGCATACAATGAAGTGCCAATGGAGTTATTTAATTAAGATCATATTAATTTATCTCCAGAGCTAAACCCATCTCTAGACATCCTTCCAGTACCTATTGAATCAAATTTATCTCCTAATTCAAAAAATCAATATATGAGCATTCTAGAAGAACAAATAAGAAAAATTCTTAATAAACATGGGACTGAGAATGGGGTTATAAATTATATTCCCATAATTAATAATGAATATATCAATAAAGGGATAACAAACTGACTTTCTGAGATTGGCAATCCAAAATTATTGAAATTTGACAATCCAATATTTGACACAGGATAGTAAGCTACATTGTATTTGACTGAAGATGGTAAACTTAGCACTTATTGAAAAGCAACCCAATATTTAATTTTTTTATATTTAATTTATCTTTTTAGTTGATTTTTTTTAGGTCTTTTTGAATAAGTTGGAGGGAGAGTCAAATTTTGAAAAGCATGTGTTGGACCATGAACACATTGAGTCAGATATATATTTTCATATTTTTTATTACATCCTTTATTTTTCTTCTTCATTGAGGATAATGTTGATTAAGTTTGAAGAAAAGAATAATAAAAATTTTTATATTTTTAATGTCCTTGAAATAAGTTAGTATTTAGTATTTAGACATTCGATTATGCTTAAGAATCAAGTTGAACTAAGTACTTTTAAAAGAAAATTGATGCATAGCTCAGAGAATTTATGAGATATTCAAGGATCAAGTATTAAAAAAAATCTAATAAAGAGTTAAGTCTAAAATATAAATAATTTTTCTTTGAGCACTTCTGATTTTTTCTACTAGCATCAAAGAAGAGTCTACTTTTTATGGGCTTGTGTAGGATAACTATATGTCTCTTTATTAAAAAAATAAAATTAAAATAAAATAATTTTTAAGTACTTCTCATAAAATGATTGGGCCTCTTTGCCTAAGCAAGCATTGAGTTTTGCATCTGTTGGGGATAAATCCACATCTGTTGAAGTTCAGCTAAGACTCTGACTCTTGATCAGTTCCGTCCAATTGCAGCTATAACAACTGAACTTCAACCAGCAGGAGTTTTCAAACTCTGAATCATTTTGAGACCTTCAACACTATAGTTAGATAATCTGATTGGCTGAAAAGATGGATTTTGAATTCAACGAGGCATTGTGGATTCCTTCTCCTAGCGAACTTGAATAGTTAATGCTTCAGCCCTAAAGAACTGGCTAAGTCCTCTGCTCCTGCGCATCCCATTCGGTCGATCTCTTTTCGGTAACCTATGTGGCCCCACTCAGATAAACTTTCTTTGATCTCCCTTTTGGCAGAATCTTAGTCAAACTCCTCCTAGATTTCTCCTTTAGTGGAACATCTCTAGTAGTCAAATTTCTTTCGAACCATCCCCAGACGAACTTCAGCATCTTATCATTATTCATCGATGAGCAACCTTGGGAATGGCCGAACCTCAAAGGAACAATAGGGATGCCAGTATTTTAGTTGCACTTGCTTATTGCAGCCATCAGTCAATACTTGATCCAGGCAAACCCCTCATAGTTGGATTCCTTTTGGTTGGACGTCTTCCAGGCCTTTTGCCGATCGAACTCCTATCGGACTTCTCTTCCAACTGAATTCCTTCTAGCCGCCTGAAAGGACCATGGTGTACACCTTCAACATAGTGAATAAAAGCCAACGCATGGTTAATCTTGAGAACCTCCAAACTCCTTCGAAACAACAACATCCAAGAGCCCTTCATCATCTGCAATTGTCTTATCCAAGATCCAGCTATTAGATCTCCAACAGACTAGCACATCATGACAACGGACACCGTCCTCTATAACAAACCCCATGTGGCCCCGAATGGCTTACTACCAAGTGGTTACGGCTATCACTATCAGTTTGTTATAGGCTTCGGAGCTATAAAAGTGATCCTCTAGATACGTTTTCTTTAAGCTTTCTTCTTCCTTCCGGTACTCTACAACTTTCTCTACTGAGCACTCTATTTCTATTAGCTAAAAGAGCCAACTTGATCGTCGAAGGGTCTTACTGAAGCCACCCCTCCAAGCTCTAGACGAGACTTATTTTGTAGGTCCCCGACGGCGACCTCGTCTTCTTTGACTCTGGCACTTCTTCGACGACGATCAGATTTTGCACCAATAGGATTGATGCTAGAGGAAGGGATCTCTGCCTTTTGAGATACCCTTTTTCTTAAAGGAGTGCTCAGCAGGGATCTCTACTTCTTCTCCTCCAGAGTCCTCCTTTCTAGAAAAGATGCCTCCCAGAAAAGCTTTAATTCGGTGGTCAATGGCCTTTGCGGATAGATCCCATCTAGATCTGCCCACCCCTATTTCATCCTCGATAACTCAGACTCCACCTGCAAGAATGGTGGATGCAAAGCAGTTTAGCCTGCTAGTCCAATAGGTTCACAGCCTCACAAAAATAGTGCAGGCCATGCAGTAGCAGCAGCCACCCCCGACATCAATTTGATCAGAGCAGACTTCTTTGGAGCCCCATGATCTAGTTTGGGGATGACCGACTCTAGCTAACCAGCCGGTGACCTTCGAAAAGGGGAAGTAGAGGGTCGAGAGCCCCTGCTATGATCATGACTCTATCCCTAGGGGGAATTTGCCCCTATTCCTATTGGTGCAAAATCTGATCATCACTAGAGAAGCACCAGAGTTGGAGAAGATGATGTCGCCACCGGTGATCTGCAAAATAAGTCTCATCCAGAGCCTGGGGTGGTGGCTTCGGCAAGACCCTCCGATGATCAAGTTAGCTCTTTTGGCTAACAAAAATGGAGTGCTCGGTAGAGAAAGTTGCAGAGTACTGAAAGGAAGAAGAGAGCTTGAAGAAAATGTATCTAAAGGATCCCTTTTATAGCTTCGGAGTTTGTAACAAACTGATAGTGACAGCGGCAACCATTTGGTAGTGGGCCGTTCGAAGCCATGTGGGATTTGTTATAGAGGGTAGTGTCCATCGTCGTGACATGCTAGTCTGTTGGAGACCTAATAGCTAGAGCTCGGACAAGGCAATTGCAGACGATGAAGAGCTCATGGACATTATTATTCTGGAGGAGTTCAGAGGTTCTTAAGATTGATCGTGCATTGGCTTTTATTCTCTATGCTGGTGTATGATTGAAGGTGTATGCCATGGTCCTTTCAGGCGATTGGAAGGAATTTGATCGAAAGAGAAGTCTGGCAGAGGTTCGACCGACGAAGAGGCCTAGAAGACATCCAACCGAAAGGAGTCTAGCTGTGAGGGGTCCTCCTGGATCAAGTATTGACTGATGGCTGCAATAAGCAAGGGCAACTGAAACACTGGCATCTCTGCTGTTCCTTTAAGGTTCGGCCATTCCCAGGATTGCTCATCTGTGAATAATGATAAGGCACTGAAGTTCATCTGAGGGTAGCTCAAAAGAAGTTTGACTGCTGGAGAAGTTCCACTAAAGGAGAAATTCAGGAGGAGTTCGACTAAGATTCTACCAAAAGAAGGATCTAAGGAAGTTCGTCCGAGTGGGGCCACATAGGTTATCAAAAAGAGATCGATCGAATGGGATGCGTAGGAGCTAGAGACATAGCTGGTTCTCTGGGGTAGAAGCATTAATTGTTCAAGTTCGTCAGGAGAAGAAATTCCTTGAATCCAAAATTGATCTTCATAACCAATCAGATTATCTGACTGCGGTGTTGAAGGTCGACCATCTCAGAATGATTCAGAGTTTGAATACTCCTACAGATTGAGGTTCAATTGTTATAGCTGCAACTGGATGAAACTGATCAAGAGTCGGAGTCTTAGCCGAACTTTGGCAGGCATAGATTTATCCCCAACACTAGTCCTACTACTCTTGAGTTTGAAGTTCGAAGGATGGGAGTAAAATGGAGATTGTTGAAGTTCGAAGAATTTTTCAATCCTATTAGGTTTTCTGCGTCTAGGTTGGATGGGAAGTTTTGGCTTTTATCGGGCTAGCATCGAAGCTTTGTATATGTATGGTGATCCGAAGAGACATTTTTTGAATTTTCCACTAGAAGTCTGCTCGAAGTATGACACTATTAAGGATCTATCCATTGGAAGCTTTTTGCCATGATGAGTGAGACATGCATCGATCAGAGATCGGCTGGAGGAAATCTACAATCATAACCATCTTGAAATTCCAAGGGTTACTTAAACACGTCCTCCTCCTCCATGCCTTTTACTTCTTTTGAAATCCTCATCTCCTTCCTCCGATTCCCTTCTCCATCTAGAGCGAGGGTCAAAGCTTCTTCCTTTATTTTCTTTGGTTCCAAGCACACCTTCATTTGATTTTCATTACATTCATCATCTCCTTATTCTTTCTAGCAGATTTAGGTCAGCCCTTTGATATTTTTTTGGATTATTTTTATACTCTTTGCTTTCCTGCTCTTTCTGCTTTTGTCGAAGTTTGTACACCTTATTTTTTTCTGATTTTTGGATGATTCCTCAATTTCACTTTGATCCAAATGTCTAGTGAGGGATCCTAATCAACTTTTTCTGGGAGCCCAACCCCTCTAACCTTGGTGAACCAACCTCTTGAGGAGGTCGAACCCTTGGAGTCGGCCCATCCTTTTGTTCCTGCAACCATTCCCTATAGACTTCGATTCGACAACCTTTTCCTAGCAAGGATTCAGTTCGGGATTTCTTCTGAATACGAGCTCGAACTTCGTGGGTCCGACGACCAAGTTTGCTTACCTCCTCCCAGTCGAACTTGTCTGTATATCAAAATTCTTTGGGCCGGGCTTAGGTTACCCTTGCCTCCTTTTGTAGTTAATCTATTCAGATTTTTTAATATTTCTCTTGCTGCTATGGTGCCAAATTTTTTTAGATTCATCATAGGATTTCTCTCTCTGTGCACCATGGTAGGTGTCCGACCTAGCATTTTCTTATTCCATAATTTCTTCACCTTCAAATGTCATCCAACTACTAAGGATTGGTGGTATGTATCTCTGGAGTTTAGTAAGAAGGGACTGCTTTAAGGTGCCCCTTCCTTCGTTCATGGCTGGAAGGAGAAATTCTTTTTCATCTCCCATCTCTCCTTAGGGTTAGGACTTCCCTCGTGGGGTGAGATAAGGGAATCAGTCCGTCGAGCCTCCAGGCTAGAAAGCGTGGATCGGAGTTTGGCCGATAAGCTGAAGTCCTTTAATGCTCCACCAATCCCTAAACTTCTGGATGAGCAGACCTTATTCCAATTTTGATCTTAGTTTTCTTAATCCAATAGGTAGTTCTTCATATTCAATCAGTTGGGTGGTATTCTTTCTTTTGACCTTCTAACTTTATCTTCTTTGCAAAAATGACTCTAGAGGAACGGAACCGTCTAGTGAAGGGAATTAAGACCCTTAAGAGGAAGGATGGTCCTCTTGGAGAATCATAGAAGAAGGCTCGAACTGGAGAATCGAGCTAGACCATGCCGATTCAGGCCATGCCGGCCCTCAAGCCCATCATTACCACGTCGAGCCCGATCTTGTCTAATAAGGCCGCCCCTTCTGCTCCTGTTCAGCAAGAGAAAGTTATGGAGAGGAAGAAGAAGAAGACCGTTGGTAAGAAAGTCGGATAGAAGGTTAAGAGATTCAAAGGAGAGGATCTTAGCTAAGAGCAGGGTTCCATGGATGATTGAGAGGTCATCCAGTCGCTGATGAAGGGGAGCGTTCTTCCCCATATTGTAGAGAGGATGCACCAGAAGGATGATGTTGAGAGGTTCGACAAGTCCTTTGCTACCTTCCTGGAGGTAAGTGGCTTCTTTTGACTTTGACTTCATGCCCTTCAGGCTTTAAAGTTGGGATCTTTTAGAATTCTGACTCGCTTGTTGTTTTGCAGTTGGGACACTACCTTTTTGCTCACTCTAAGGTGGAAAATCAGAGATGGGCTGAAGCTTCTAGGGCTCTTGAGGATGCCCGTGCAGAGGCTGAAAAGGCTCGAACCGAGGCCGATGCTCTGAAGGTAGCCTCGAAAATCCACTCGTCTGAAGTCGAACACCTTCGGAAGGAGTTGAGGGAGGAGCATGAAGAGAGGGCAAAGCTGAGGGCCGAGCTGGCTCTGGAGAAGGAGGAAAGAAGGAAGGCACTGAAGGAGGTTAACGCCGCTATGGAGAGGGTCGTGCAAGACTTCAAGTCCTCCAAAGATATGGAGGACATCAAAATAGTCTTCGCCTAGGAATCTTTGCTGGAAGAGTTCAGATCTGCTTGGGGTGGGTCACCGAGAACTTCCACGACATCGATCTGGACCTCCTCATAGAGTAGCCAAAGAATAGAGCTAGCCTTCGTGTGCTGATGCCAAGGTTGCCCCCGCTGTCCATGCCATTGAAGTTACTTTGGAGGTTCCAGAACCTACAAGTACAGCATCCGGGCCTGCTCGAGAGCTGGAGGCGATTGAGAACATCCCGACCTCTCTAGTGGGCGAGCCACCCGAGGTCTAAACTTTTGATATTTATGTACTTTTCTTTTCTCTATTTTTTTTGATGTATCAAAAATATTTGAAGTAATGAAAGCAAATCCCTCTTTTTCTTTATGATCTTTGCTGTGTGTGATTCAGAATGCCTCCGACAACCAGGGCCACGACCCCCTTCCTCCGGTTGATGCCGACCCCTTACCCCAGGGAGTTTCGTTCAAGATTTTGATAAAAGGTTTGAAGAAGGAAGTCCACTATTTAAGAAAAAGGTTGAGGTCGACCTTTAGGCCTCTCAGAAAAATGCTTCGGAGGTGACTGAAGAAGTCACTTGCCTCCAAAGCTTGCACATGAAGGATTTCATGAGCTTCAACATCTGGAAAGGAAATTTTGAGAAGGAGCTTGCTGAACTCTGAAAGAATGCGAGTGACAAGTCTTGGACGTTGACAGCAAAGATCAGCTCTCTTGAAGTTGATCTTAAGGAGTTAAAAGAAAAGATCCATCTCCTGAAAGGAAGTTTGCCATGGTCCACCGATAAAGCCCGGTATGATTGGGATTGTTCGAAAAAGTTCCCCCAGCTTTAGAAGTAGCTGTAGGATGCTGAGGACTAGCACATTAGTTACCGGGCGACCTGGGCTAGGAAGATATCTAGGCTTGAAGATGAGTTGAAGGTTGCCAGGGGCGAGGCGACCTATTTTCAGAGAAAGTTTTTAGCATTCAGCAGGCTAGATCAAGCAGCGAATCTGAGGAGCTTGCCTCTCTGAGGAGGACCATCGTTGAGCTCTCGAAGGTTGTCGGCATGGAGAAAGCTGAAGTTCAATAGTTGAAGCTCCAGTTGACCCATGAGTGTCAGGCCATCAAGGATGCTGAAGCTGAATCCGAAGTCATGAGGAAGCAGCAGTGAGAACTCAAGGCCAAATTTGAGTATACTAATAGAATGTACATCAAAGGCCTATATAAAAAGAAGGAGCTCGAGGAGGAGATCTTTAGACTAAAGGAAGCCTTGGTGACGGTTGGAGTCGATAGCCCAAAGTCTGAAGAGCCAGGGTTGCCTTAGGACTTCATCTCCTTTCTTTCCTTTATGTAATAGGTTTCATCAATCTTCATTTTATCTATAATGTGTTTGTTCTTTTGCATAGTTGGTCCTTGCTGACCTTCATTTTGCTTGTAGGGTGCCCACTTTTTATGTAATTGATCTTATTGACTTTTATTTGTAATGAATATAACTTCATAATGAAATGGTACCCTTTTTTTTTTGCTGTCATCTCTTGTAGATGCGATTCTGGGCACCTCATTTTTCTTTACTTTATTTCTAATGAGATGCTTGTCGTGGATGTCGGGCTAGAGGTCTGTTTCGTGGATCAGGATGGGGTTTTACCTTTGGCATTTGGCATGGCCATAGGGGGATGTGCATGACAGTCATTAGTAGGGCCTTGGCCTTTTTCTTGTTTTAGATTAGCGAGGACTCAGCCTTCTACCCTTTGCACGATCGTAGAGGTTCATTGGGTCCATCAGCGGGATCTCTTTCCTTATCTCATCTTGATTTAATGAGGCCTTCGAGTTTGCTCACATTAGGATGAGGTTCTCCTCCTGTTTCTAACAGGCTATAGGGGCACATTAGGACCGTCGGTAGGACCTCTCCCCTCATCTCATCTTAGTTCAATGAGGCCTTCAACTTTGCTCACGTTAGGATGAGGTTTTCCTCCCATTGCTAATGGACTGTAGGGGTACATTAAGGCCGTTGGTAGGGTCTCCCCCCTCATCTCATCTTAGTTCAATGAGGCCTTCGACTTTGATCACGCTAGGATGAGGTTCTCCTCCTTTTCCTAATGGGCTGTAGGGACATATTAGGACCATTGGTAGGACCTCTCCCCTCATCTCATCTTGGTTCAATGAGGCCTTCAACTTTGCTTATGCTAGGATGAGGTTCTCCTCCTATTCCTAACGGACTGTAAGGGCACATTAGGACTGTTGGTTGGGCCTATCCCCTTATCTCATCTTAATTTAACGAGGCCTTCGACTTTGTTCATGTTTGGATGAGGTTCTCCTCCTGTTCCTAATGGACCACTTTAGGTTGCTACGGAGAGTTATTTGTCATCATGCAATTTTTCTGCTAAGAAGTAATGGTGTTAAAATAGAAAAGTTTTATTGTAGAAAAGTTACTGGCAGTATATTCTTAGATTTTCTGAATTCCAAGGCCATGAAAGTGTTGCTCCTCTGAGCTCCTTTAGAGGATAAGTTCTGGGCTAGATGACCTTCTCTACTTTATTCGGACCTTTCTAATTTAGGATGAGCTTTTCTTGATTTTAAGATTGCAAAATGGATGCTCACCAGAGTATCAAGTCCCCCACCCTGAATGCTTTGCTTTTTTACTTTGGAGTTATACTATCTAGCTACTCTTCGTTTGTAGGCTGCCATCCAAACTTAGGCTTCTTCTATTTTTTTGTCTAGTAGATCAAGATTGACTCTGAGGTCTTGTGAGTTACACTGCTCATTGAAGACCATGACCCATACTGATGGAAGTTTTAGCTCGATTGAGATGACTACCTCTGTTCTAAAGGCCAAGGCGAACGGTGTTTTCCCAGTCGGTAGTCTTTGAGTAGTTTGGTATGCCCAGAAGATGTGGTAGAGTTCATCTACCCAAGTCCTCCTTGCTTTTTCAAGCCTTGCCTTGATGCCTTGCAGGAAAATTCTGTTAGTCACCTCTGCTTCACCATTTGCCTATGGATGGGCCACTGATGTGAAGTGATGGGAGATGTTTAGATCTTTGCAGAACTCAACGAACATCATCCCAGCAAACTATCGCCCATTATTCATTATGAGAGTTTGGGGCAGCCCAAACTGATAGATGATTGACTTTCAGATGAAGTCGTATACCTTGCCCTCAGAAATTTTTGCTAATGGTTCAGCCTCGACCTATTTGGTAAAGTAGTCAATCACAATCAGGAGGAACTTTCATTGTTCAGATGCCATTGAAAAGGGGCCAAGTATATCCATTCCCCACTGCACGAATGGCCAAGGTGTGCTTAGTGGAGTAAGCTCAGAGGTTGGCTGTCTTTGTATGTTTGTATTTCTCTAATAGTGATCACATTTCTTGACATACTCTATAGAGTGATGGTGCAAGGTTGGCCAATACTACTCCTACCGAAGTAGTCTTTATGATAGGGATATGGCTCCTACATGACTTCCATAAATTTTCTCATGCACTTTCCATAATGCAAAGTCGGTCTCTGAAGGTTGGAGATATCTCAAGAGCGGTAGAGAATATGATCTTTTATACAGCTTGCCTTCATACAGAATATATCGAAAAGATTGATTCTCGAGTTTTCGAGCTTCTTTCGGATCATAAGGAAGAGCTCTATCCTTAAGGTAGACAACTAGCGGGTCGATCCAACTCAGCTTATGCTCAATCTGCATAATAGGCTGCAACTCCTCTGAGCTTGGACACTTTAGAATTTCAAAAAATACTTCTTCGGATAGTTCGATCGGTGCTAAAGTGGCTAATTTAGAGAGAAGGTTAGCTCTCATATTTTCTGCCCTCGGAATCCGTTGAATGCTAAAACTGTTGAAGGCCAAAGTCAAGTTCTTTACTTTCTTAATATATTTTATCATACTTTCTTTTCGGACTTCATAGCTGCTGCTAACCTGTCTGACCATCAGCTGAGAATTACTAAAAATTTGGAGCCGGTCTGTCTCTAACTCTTTTGCTATTTTTAACCCAGTGATCAGAGCTTCATATTTGGCCCCATTATTAGTTGCAGGGAATTCAAAGCATAGTGCATATTCAACGATGACTCCCTCGGGGTTAACCAAGACCAACCCTATGCCTGCTCCAGCAGTGTTGGATGAACCATCCATCTACAGGGCCCAAAAACCTTTGAAAAGTTTGGCACTCTCTTCGGAGAGGCTCGGTTGTAACCATGGGATGTCGGTTTCATTCTGTTCAAGCTCAGCTTCATCTGGAATGGTGCATTCTACTATAAATCTGCTAATATTTGGGCTTTGATCGATGACCAAGGTTGATAGTTGATGTCAAATTCTGTAAGCTTGATTATCCATTTTGTGATTCTTCTGAAGGCATTTGTTCGATGAAGGACTGCTTTAATTGGTTGATCTGTGAGGATAGCTATGGTGTGCCTCTAAAAGTAAGGTTGAAGTCTCCTGATAGCAATTAGAAGAGAGTATGTTAATTTTTATAATTTAGCGTACCTAGTCTCTGCATCCCTCAGGATCTGACTTATGTAGTAGACTAGTTGCTGCACTTTCATTTTCTCCTTGATCAGGACTGCTGCCAGGACTATCGGGAAGACTGCTAGGTACAAGAACAATTTTTCTTCGAGCTCAAGCTTTGTTAGTAGTGAGGATGAGCCGAGGTAGTTTTTAAGCTCCTCGAATGCCTGTTGACATTCCGCCATCCAGTAAAAGCTCTTTGGCTGCTTGAGAATATGAAAGAATGGCATGTATCGCTCGGCTGATCTCGAGATGAAGTGATTTAGGGATGCCACTTTTTCAGTCAGGTGCTGAATTTCTTTAATCATTTTTAGAGTCATCATCTCTTGAATAGCCCAAATTTTCTCTGAATTTACCTCAATCCCACATCTCGACATCATAAATCCCAAAAACTTCTCCGAGGTCACACCGAAGGCGCACTTGGTCGATTTCAACTTCATCTTGTACTTTTTAAGTGCATTGAAGGTCTTTTCAAGGTTGGTGATGTGATTTATTGAAGCTTGGCTCTTGACGAGCATGTCATCCACATACACCTCCATATTTCGATCGATCTTTTTCCTGAAGATTTTGTTGACTAGGTGCTGGTATGTTGCCCCTACATTCTTGAGTTCGAAAGGCATAACCCTGTAACAGTAAAGACTATGGTCAGTAACAAAAGTAGTTTTCTCCTCATCCTCTAGCACCATCCGGATTTGGTTATAGCCAAAAAAGGCATCCATGAAGGTGAGGAGCTCATGGCCTGAGGTTGCATCCACCAATTGATCAATGCTGGACAGGGGGTAGCTATCTTTTGGACAAACTTTATTCAGCTTTTTAAAGTCTATACACATCCTCCACTTACCGTTCGCCTTTTTGTCGAGCACCATGTTGGAGAACCAATTCAGGTAGTTAACTTTCTGGATAAATCCGACCTTGAGGAGCTTGTCTACTTCTTTTGCAATCACTTTCTGCCTCTCTGGTGCATGGCTGCGCATCTTCTCTTTCACTCCCTGACACTTGAGATCAGTAGCCAGCCGATGTTCTATGACCTCAGCATCAATCCCCGGCATATTGATAAGTATAATAAATTCATCAATAAAAGTATTAATTTATCAATTAATTGATATTAATTTTTAAAAATTAATAATCAATTTATATATAATTTTTGAAAAATTCATATTTTTATTAATTAAAAAATTAATTTAAAAATAATAAAAAATAATAAAAATTAAAAAATAAAATTTTATTATTAATAGAAAGAGCTCATTTTTTTGATCACAACGAAATAAATTTCAAGTAAAACGGAGCTAAAATAAAAAAGATATGAATTTTTAAAAATATAAAATAAATAAAAATTAAATAAAAAAGAAAATGGCTCAGCCGACTCCGCAAGCCGAGCCATCAAGCCGACTCAGCCGTTGAAGCCATCAGCCGGTCCATGATCTAGGCATGGACCGCCAGCTCAGCAAATTCCGGCGAATCAGAGATTGCCACGTGGTGGACCTAGACCCCTTAAGGGTCTACAGAAATTTATCGTGGCTCATAAGGGTAATTTAGTCTTTTCGTCTGACAACGGCGGCGCTGATTGGTTGCGGTGTGTGGTGCGGCCGGTCCACGCGGTCCATGGGAACAGTTATTGCGCGATCGAATGGATGTGGTTGTCTGCGGTTAGGATCGGACGGCTGTGGTTGCTTCCAAATTTTATTCAGATACAAACATCACACGGATCACCATCGGATGGCAGCGCTCGATCCAGGCGATGATCCGACGGTCTAGAATGCTGCCGGTGGTGATCAAGACTTTTGAAGCATGATTTGCGGCCAGATTTCCTCGATCAAGCACGATCCAACGGCCAGAATTTAATCCGACCCGATCTAAGCTTATCTGCATCCGATTTTGATGATTTTTGGACCGTTGGATTCCTGTTGAACGGCTGGATTTTATCAGATTTAGCAGAGTCGTATCAGAGCTATTTTGATTCAAATTTTATTCAAATTTTTTTGTATTTTTTCGATTACTAAGGCTATTAGTCCCATATTGCCTTTAGAAAAAATATCCAACCCTCCTAACTCTATAAAAAGGACCCTAGGCCTCCAGAAATCAACATTTCCGATCAAGGTGAAGCTTTGGTACAGGGCGAAGCCAGGCTATGGGTTAAAGGCTGCTTCGAAGCAATGGATGCCGAGAAGAAGAGTCGAGCTTCTACACCATCTTTCTGCCAACGCCGATCCAAGATCAGAGATCAGGCTATTTTATTTTATTTTTCTTTCTTTTCTTTCATGTATTTAAATTTTGAAATTTTAATTAATAAAAATTTTATTTTTGCACTTTAATTTCTTGCTTTTTATTTTTATTATAATTTAATTTTTGCACTTTAAATTATTATCTTGCAAGTAGATGCTAAGATCTAACTAGTAGATCTTAGTACCAAGTTTAAATTCCTGCACCTTTTAATTTTCGCTTTTTTTTTATTTTCCGACTTCACTTTTGATCCCAAAACTCTTCTCTTTTCTTTTTTCTTTTATAAAATCAAAGATTTCAAATCTAAAAACACTACCTTCCCTGTGGATTCGACCCGACTCACTACTATCTACTGATTTTTAATTATTTTAAGAAGTCGGATTAAACTGATAAACACGGTGTCTTAACGACAGCATCGCGTCCCTACCAAGTTTTTGGCGCCATTGCCGGAGAAGGCACGGATATTAAATTTTTGATCTCTTTGATTTTTCTATAAATAAATTATAAATAAAATTTTTATTTTCTTACTAATTTTTTTTATTATTTTGCAGGAAAAAAAAAATAAAAAGAATCAGAAGTTTTGCCTGGTGAGATCAATCCTAACCCTAGTTCTCTTTTCTTTTTATTTTATTTATTTATTTATTTTATTTTTTAAATTAATTTTAAAAAATATTTATTTAACCTAATTAAAAATCTCATAATAAGATTAGAAATCCTAACTGTTTAGAGCATGCATCATATTAGTTTTATTTTTATTTTTATATTTTTTGGTTTTTATTTTTATTTTTATTTTTTTGGTGATTGCTGGAGGTAAGGTAAGCCCTTCAGAATTCAATTAGTTGCATGCATCTAGTTTAAATTGCATAAAATCCTTTGATTGAATTTTTTTTCTTCATGCATATTCATATTAAATCAAATTAAGGGCACAACCCAATTAAACAAGATAAGGTGGGGATTTGATCACCCTTCCTTAGCCCACAAATAACCAACCAGCATCCTGCATTGACCTTAAGCCTTTAATTTTAAAATCAATTAGACATCAACCCTAGGAACTCAAGCTCAATAGGATAAGGAATCCTAAGAGTTGAACCAAGTTAGGGTTAATCAATTTGACTGGTGTCTAGGAAAGTGGTTCAGGGATGATTGGGCCCGAAGGAAGGTGGTTTCTAATTGGTTCCGTTCGCTTACCTGGCCAAGCACAATTGGTGTCTAAGGCAAGCAACGGGGGGACTCCCACCAACCTTACACTTACCTGGCCAGTTGATTGGCTAATCCTACACTTGGGGGCTTGAAGGTGACCTTGGCAGTTAGGAGCTGTCTAGATCTAGGATAACCCTTAGTCAGGATTGATTGACCAATTTGATTGCTAACGAATATCAAACCTAATTAAACTTAATTCTTCTCTCTCTTCTTAGTTCTAGGACTCCTTAGGACCTCTTCTTTAGAACTCTTCTTTCTTTCTTTTTCTTACTCCTCTAAAAATAAAATAAAAATAAAATAAAATAAAAATTAAATTAAACTAACTAAAAAATATTAAAAATAATAATTAAATTAAATTAAATTAAATTAAATTAAATTAAAATTAACAAATAAAAATAATTAAAAAAAATTAATTTTTAATATAATAAAATAATAATAATAATAATAAAATAAAAAAAAATCTAAAAATTTTTAAACCATACATTAGGGTTACACTATGCATGGTAGGAAATCGCTTTTTCTGATTTAGTTGAACTTAATTGAATGGTTGATTCATATTAAACATAATAATCAAATGGCTAATATAAATCTAATAGTCCAAAAATTAGATAAAGTTGACCTTCTTGATCAGAAAATAGATCAACTCCTAATCCTAGGTCAACAATCTTCTGTACAATCACATATCTTCTAATTATCAGGAGAATTATTCAATCTGTGCTAGTCCAACCCATCATGTAAGTGAATATCCTATGACTGCACAGTTTCCATATTTTATCCAAGAATAAGTTCAAGCTACTCAAGGATACTCCAAATTGATTAATGACCCATTTTCAAATTCATATAATTTAGATTGGAGTAACTTTAATTTTTCTTGGACATCCCAACAGACTCAGGCTCAGACCCAAATTTCACTTGAGCAAAATTATCAAAATAGATCCCAATATCAAAATTATGCCTATAATAATGGTCAGCCTAGTCAGTTTATTCAGCCATCATATTATAATCAGCCTTCATACCCACCTCCTCAACAGACCAATCTAGCTGATGATAGATTTAACCAACTTCAACAATTAATTCTAACTCAACAGCAATCTATCGCCAGACTAGAAGCTCAAATAGGATAATTAGTTGAGTCTAACATGAGGAGAGAACTAGATCAACTATCGAACCTACCAATTTCAAACAACCCACCTAATGACCACCAACCACCTGGATTAAATTATCAATCTAATGTTTTCATCTAAGAATCCCAATTTGAGAATACCAAAGTAAATTCCTGAACTTAAAAGCTATAGGATTCTTATGGACCCATACCAAGACCAGGTGAGAGAGGCTAGTACTGATGCTAGCCAAAATGAAAATTTAGAAGAACTGGTTAGTACTGAGACTAACCACATAGAAGAACCCAAGCCAGGAATTAGTACTGATGCTAGTTCCAGTTTAAATGAGATAGAAATAAAGGAAAAGAGAATAGATGATTTACCCGAGACTTATAAACCTAATGTCCTATTCCCTTCAACCCTAGAAGCTGGTTCTTCTTATAAAAATCAAAAGGCATGTAATGAAATGTCAATGGAGTTGTTTAAGCAGGATCACATTAATTTATCTTCCAGAATTAAAACCGCCTTTAGTCACCATTCCAGTACCCATTGAATCAAACTTAACTCCTAATAAAACTCCATTCATGAGCATTTTAGAAAAACAAATAGGAGAAATTCTTAATAAATATGGGATCTGAGAATGGAATCATAAATTATATTCCTAAAATTAACAAAGATTATATTAATAATGGAATTAAAAATCATCTTTTTGAGATTGGCAATCCAAAACCATTGGAATTTATCAATCCAATATTCGACACAGGATAGTGAGCTACATTGTGTCTGGCTGAAGACGGTAAACTTAGCGCTTGTTGGGAGGCAACCCAATATTTAGTTTTTATCTAATTTATCTTATTTTTTTTAGGATAATTTGAATAAGTTGGAGGGAGAGCTCAAATTTGTAAAGGCATGTGCTGGACCAAAAATAAATAAATAAATAAATAAATAAATAAAATATAGGTGTATTCTTTCATTTTTTTATTACATCCTTTATTTTTTCTTCTTCTCCATTGAGGACAATGTCGATTAAGTTGGGGGGAAGAGAAAAATAAAAATTTTAAAATTTTAAGTCCTCGAAAAAGTTAGTATTTAGTATTTAGATACCTGATTATGCTTAAGAATCGAATTAAAACTAAGCATTTTTAAAAGAAAATTGATACACAGATCAGAGAATCTGTGAGATATTGAGGAATCAAGTATTAAGAAAATTCAATAAAGAGTTAAGTCCAGAACATAAAAATTTTTTTTTTCTTGGAGCATTTCTAATTATTTTTACTAGCATCAAAGAAAAGTCTACTTTTTATAGGCTTGTGTAGGGTAACTATACGTTTCTTCATATAAAAATTTATTTTAATAAAATAGTTTCCAAGTACTTCTCACTAAGTAACCGGGCCTCTTTGCCTAAGCAAGCATTGAGTTTCGCGTCAAAAGGTGGGAAGGGCAAAGAAGCTCGTTGTAAAGCTAGTCTTAACTCGTAGCCTATTTGATTCGAGCTAGTAAGCCCGAGGGGTATTCTATACCTAGTGCCTTAAAGCCAACTGATTTGGGAGTCATTGGCCCAAGACTTGCTACATGGATCAAATAGAAAGCTTAAGGAGTTAAGACACTCAATAGTGGTACAACGTTAAAAAAAAAAAAAAAAAAAAAAAAAAACATTGGTTTCCCACCGAGTAAGTCGGGTCCCGTTGCCTAAGTAAGCAATGATATTCGCATCAAAAAGTGGGCAATGTGAAAATAAAAATTAATAAATGAAGGATGGAAGTAGCAATACACTTGTCTATATGAAAGTTTAGACAAATCAGAGATAAAAGTGGAATAATTTAGAAAAAGTTCTAAAAAAATTTAATGTTCTTTACTTAATTTTTCTATTGATAAGTATTAATACCCCAATGATATATCTTCATTTAAGCTCTACTGAATATCAATGGCCATTTTGAAAATTGCTTAGGTAAAATTCGAAACTCTAAAGTTAAAAGGTATTTAAAACTAAATTCTTTCTTTACTCGAGGATGAGCAAAGCTTAAGTTGGGGGGTGTGATAAGCATCATAAATTCACCAATAAAAGTATTAATTTATTAATTAATTTATATTAATTTTTAAAAATTATTAATCAATTTATATATAATTTTTAAAAAATTCATATTTTTATTAATTAAAAAATTAATTAAAAATTAAAAAATAATAAAAATTAAAAAATAAAATTTTATTATCAATAGAAAGAGCTCATTTTTTTGATCATAACAAAATAAATTTTCAAGTAAAACAGAGCTAAAATGGAAAAGATATGAATTTTTAAAAATATAAAATAAATAAAAATTAAATAAAAAAAGAAAATGGCTCAGCCGGCTCCGCAAGCCGAGCCACCAAGCCAAGCCAAGCCATCAAAGCCTGACTCAGCCATTTGAAGCCATCAGCCGGTCCACGATCCTAGGCGTGGACCGCCAGCTCAGCAGAAATTCCGGCGAATCAGAGATTGCCACGTGGTGGACCTAGACCCTTAAAGGGTCCTACAGAAATTTATTGCGAGCTCACAAGGATATTTTGGTCTTTTCACCTAGCGACAAGAGCGCTAATTGGTGCTGATTGGTTGCGGTGTGCGGTGCGGCCGGTCCACGCGGTCCATGGGAACAGTAATTGCGCGATCGGACGGCTGCGGTTGATTGCGGTCAAGATCGGACGGCTGTGGTTGCTTTCCGAATTTTATTCAAGATTACAAACATCATGGCGGATCACCATCAATGGCAGAAACGCTCGATCCAGACGATGAAGATCCAACAGTCCAGAATGCTCTGCCGACGGTGATCAAGACTCCCGAAGCGCATGATTTGCGGCCAGATTTCCTCCATCAACGCGCGATCGGACGGCCAGAATTTAATCCGACCCGATCTGGGCTGATCTGCATCCGATTTTGATGATTTTTGGACCGTTGGATTCCTATTGAATGGCCAGATTTTATCAGATTTAGCAGAGTCATATCAGAGCTATTTTGATTCAAATTTTATCCGAATTTCTTTGTATTTTTATGATTACAAAGGCTATTAGTCCCATATTGCCTTTAGAAAAAATATCCAGCCCTCCTAGCTCTATAAAAAGGACCCTAGGCCTCCAGAAATCAACATCTCCGATCAAGGTGAAGCTTTGGTACAGGGCGAAGCCAGGCTATGGGTTAAAGGCTGCTTCGAAGCAACGGGTGCCGAGAAGAAGAATCGAGCTTCTACACCATCTTTCTGCCAATGCCGATCCAAGATCAGAGATCAGGCTATTTTATTTTATTTTTCTTTCTTTTCTTTCATGTATTTAAATTTTAAAATTTTAATTAATAAAAATTTTATTTTTGCACTTTAATTTCTTGCTTTTTATTTTTATTATAATTTAATTTCTATACTTTAAATTATTATCTTGCAAGTAGATGCTAAGATCTAACTAGTAGATCTTATTACCAAGTTTAAATTCCTGCACCTTTTAATTTTCACTTTTTTTTATTTTCTGACTTCACTTTTGATCCCAAAACTCTTCTCTTTTCTTTTTTCTTTTATAAAATCAAAGATTTCAAATCTAAAAACACTACCTTCCCTATGGATTCGACCCGACTCACTACTATCTACTAATTTTTAATTATTTTAAGAAGTCGGATTAAACTGATAAACACGGTGTCTTAACGACAGCACCGCGTTCCTATCACATACCCATTGGGGTCTAGACGAAGACGTCCACATTCTTCCAAAGGAAGGCGATGAGTTGCTCTCGAACCTCATCTCCCAAGTTGGAGTCGATCTGCATAGTGTGCTCCATATTTCCATCGTTCAATGGGACTGAAATGAGGTCTTCCATAGGCTCGCCCCGCTCCTCCGTAAGGTCATCGTGGACATCCAGTCAATAGGTCAAAGGTTGGGTTGGGTATTTTTTTGTAGGGTCATGGAGTAACAATATTTTGCCAAGGCCTGGTCTTTTCTGATCTCTCTAATTCCATAGCTCGTCAGAAACTTTATCTTTAAATAATAAGTTGATACCACAGCTCGGAGTGCATTCAAACCAGGTCGGCCAAGAATAGCATTATAGACGATGGGGTTTTTACAACTAGAAAATCGATCTATGCTTTGGCTAGCTTTGGACATTGCCCTGTAGCCATAGTCAGAGTTATTATGCCCTCAACTGGCATGGCATCCCTAGTGAAGCCTACCAACGGAGAGTTCATAGGTCTCATATGATTATTAGGTAATGACATTTTTGAGAAAGCATCATAAAACAAAATATTAATAGAGCTTCCATTATCTATTAGAACGTGACACACATCATAGTCAATAATATTTAAAGAGATTACAACCACATCATTGTGCGAAAACTGATCTTCTTGGGCATCCTCATTGGTGAAAGCGATGGGCTCCTCAGTTCTTCACCTCTTCTCAGGCTCCACTGATCTGCTAGCCTCCCCTCGTCGAAGTCCCCCAGAGATGGTGTTGATGAACCGACGGTTTGAGGAACTTCACCATGTTCCCCCTCCCATGGTAATGATATCTATATCGACCCTCTTTTCTCTCACTACATCATGTAGGAACCTATTCCACCGAACTTCAAAATCCCTCAGTTCGAGAGCTACGATGGGACTACCGATCCGATCAACCAACTAAAAGCCTTTTGGATGATGCTGCTGCTCCACGACATATTAGACGCCATCCTATGCCGAGCTTTTCCATCTACTTTGAAAGAAGCAGTCAAAAATTGGTATTCGATCCTTAAGCCAGATACCATCTTTTTCTTTGATCAAATGAGCCACTAGTTTGTAGCTCATTTCGTCAGCAACTGACGCCCCCACTGAGGTTCTGACTCCCTCATGAACATCAAGCAGCAAGAGGGAGAATCCATCCGAGCTTATGTCAACCACTTTAATGTAGTTGCCCTAGAAGTCCAAAATCTGGACCAGTCTATCGCTATGGCCACACTAAAAGGCAGTCTTCAGAAGAGCAACCTATTGTTCTCCCTAGAGAAGAAGTACCCTAAGGATTTTGCTGATATGTTAGCTCGAGCTGAAGGCTATGCCCAAGCAGAAGAGGCCTTGAAGGCCATGGATAATGAAGCCGTAGAAGAGCGACGAATGGGTGAGCCAAATAGGCCTGCATCTAAAGAGAAGTCGAATGAGGTTCCACCACGCTCTCGAACTCCCTCTGAGCGCAAGCGAGCCCGAACCCCCTCCGGGCTCGAAAGCAGGAAAGCCCTGATAGAAGGGCATGGTGGGGCTCCTCCCTCCAAAGGTTTCAAAACTATGGCCCCCTTAGTGCTCCAAAAATATAAGTACTAATGGAGATCAAGGAGCAACTGCCTAGATCGAAGAGGATGCCCTCTCATCTCGATAAGTGTAATCCTAACAAGTACTACCTCTATCATCATGACCATAATCACGATACAGAAGAATGTATCTAGCTCCAAGATGAGATTGAGGAGCTCATCAAGTGAGGCAGGCTTGGCCGATTCCTGTGGCGTCGGCCCGAAGGAAGAGAGGATCGACCAAAGGCACTATCGCAACTTGAGCCACCGAGGGGGGAGGAGCGGGAGGCAGATCGACCACCCCTCAGCATCATCAACACCATCTCTGGTGGACTTCGATGAGGGGAGGCTAGCTGATCAATGGAGCCCGAGAAGAGGCAGAGAACTAAAGAGTCCATTGCTTTCACCAACGAGAATGCCCAAGGAGTTTAGTTTCCGCATAATGATGCAGTTGTAATCTCTTTAAACATTGCTGACTATGATGTACGCCGCATTCTACTAGATAATGAAAGCTCTGCTGATATTTTGTTTTACGATGCTTTCTCAAAAATATCTTTATCTAATAACTACTTGGGACCTATGAACTCTCTGTTGGTAGGCTTCACTGGCGATGCCATGCCAGTTGAGGGCATAATAACTCTGACTGTGGCTATAGGTCAATGCCCGAAGCTGGCCAGAGCATAGATTAATTTTCTAGTTGTAAAAGCCCCATCAGCCTACAATACTATTCTTGGCTGATCTGATTTGAACACACTCCGAGCTATGGTATCAACTTATTATTTAAAGATAAAGTTTCTGACAAGCTGTGGAATTGGAGAGATCAGAGGAGACTAGGCCTTGATAAGATACTGTTACTCCATGACCCTACAGAAAAACCCCCAGTCCGATCTTTGCCTTGTTGATGAACTAGATGTCCACGATGACCTTACGAAGGAGCGGGGCAAGCCTATGGAAGACCTTATTTTCGTCCTATTGAATGACAAAAATGTAGAGCACACTGTGCAGATCGGCTCCAACTTGGGGGATGAGATTCGAGAGCAACTCATTGCCTTCCTTCAGAAGAATGCAGACATCTTTGCCTGAACTCCAATGGATATGTCGGAGATTGATACCGAGGTCATAGAACATCGGCTAGCTATCGATCCCAAGTGTTGGCTAGTGAAAGAGAAGATGCGCAGCCACACTCTAGAGAGGCAGAAAGTGATTGCAGAAGAAGTTGACAAGCTTCTCAAGGCTGGATTCATCCAGAAAGTTAACTATCCGAATTGGGTGTCCAACATGGTGCTCGTCAAAAAGGCGAATGGTAAGTAGAGGATGTGTATAGACTTTAAAAAGCTAAACAAAGCTTGCCCAAAAGATAGCTACCCCCTGCCCAAGGTTGATCAACTGGTGGATGCTACCTCGAGCCACAAGCTCCTCACCTTCATAGATGCCTTTTTTGGCTATAACCAAATTTGGATGGCACTAGAGGATGAGAAGAAAATTGCTTTTGTTACTGACCATGATCTTTACTGTTATAGGATTATGCCTTTCGGACTCAAGAATATAGGGGCAACATACCAGCGCTTGGTCAACAAAATCTTCAGGAAGCAGATCAATTGAAACATAGAGATGTATGTGGATGACATGCTCGTCAAGAGTCGAACTTTAATAAATCACATAATTGACCTTGAAAAGACCTTCAGTGCACTTAAAAAGTACAAGATGAAGCTGAACCCGACTAAGTGCACCTTCGATATGACCTTGGAGAAGTTTTTAGGATTTATGATGTCGAGGTGTGGGATTGAGGTGAATCCAGAGAAAATCCAGGCTATTTAGGGGATGACCACTCTAAAAATGATTAAAGAAGTTCAGCGCCTAACTAAAAAAGTGGCATCCCCAAACCGCTTCATCTCGAGATCAATCGAGCGATACATGCCCTTCTTTCAAGTTCACAAGCAGCCAAAGAGCTTTTACTGGATGGTGAAATACCAATAGGCATTCGAGGAGCTTAAAAACTACCTCGACTCACACCCACTACTGACAAAGCCTGAGCTTGGAGAAGAATTATACTTGTACCTGCACACTCCGGGTAGTCCTGGCAGCAGTCCTGTGAAGGAGGAAACGAAAGTGCAGCGATCGATCTATTACATAAGCCGGATCCTGAGGGATGCATAGATCAGGTACTTTAAATTAGAAAAATTAACTTATTCTCTTCTAATTGCTGCTAGGAGATTCTGACCTTACTTTCAGAGGCACACCATAATTGTCCTCATAGATCAACTAATTAAAGTAGTCCTTCATCGAACGGATGCCTTCGAAAGAATCACAAAATAGACAATCGAGCTTATAGAATTTGACATCAGCTACCAACCTCGATCGTCGATCAAAGTCTAGATATTAGTAGATTTTGTAGTAGAATGCACTATTCTAGATGAAGCCAAGCTTGAACAGAATGAAATCGGCATCCCGTGGTTGCAACCGAGCCCCTCTGAAGAGAGTGCCAACCTTCCCAAAGATTTTTGGGTTTTGTACGAGGAAAGCATGATGAAATATCTTGCGAAAGTAAAGAACTTGACTTCGACCTTCAACAGTTTTAGCATTCAATGGATTTTGAGGTCAGAAAATACAAGAGCCGATCTTCTCTCTTAATTGGCCACTTTAGCCCCGATCGAACTGTCCAAAGAAGTATTTTTTGAAATTCTAAAGTACCCAAGCTTAGAAAAGTTGTAGCTTGTTATGCAGGTTGAGCACGAGCCGAGTTGGATTGACCCGCTAGTTGCCTACCTCAAGGATGGAGCTCTTTCTCATGATCCGAAAGAAGCTCGAAAACTCAGAAATTAAGCTTGTTGGTATGTTCTGTATGAAGGCAAGCTGTATAAAAGGTTGTATTCTCTACCGCTCTTGAGATGTTTTCAATCTTTAGAGGTCGACTTCGCATTATAAAAAGTACATGAGGAAATTTACGAAAGTCATGTAGGAGCTAGATCCCTATCACAAAGACTACTTCGGTAGGGGTACTATTAGCCGACCTTGTACCATGATTCTATAGAGTATGTCAAAAAATATGACTGCTGTCAGAGAAATGCAAACATACAAAGACAGCCAGCCTCTGAGCTTACTCCACTAAGCGCACCTTGGCCATTCGCATAGTGGGAAATGGATATACTTGGCCCCTTTTCAATGGCATCTAGACAATGGAAGTTCCTCTTGGTTGCGATCGACTACTTTACCAAATGGCTTGAGGTCAAACCATTAGCAAAAATTACTAACGTCAAGATATAGAACTTAGTCTAAAAGTCAATCGTCTATCAATTTGGTTTGCCCCGAACTCTTATAATGGATAACGGATGATAGTTCACTGGGACGAGGTTCGTTAAGTTCTGCGAAGATCTAAACATCTTCCATCACTTCACGTCTGTGGCTCATCCATAGGCAAACGGTGAAGTAGAGGTGACTAATAGAATTTTACTGCAAGACATCAAGACAAGGCTTGAAAGAGCAAGGGGGACTTGGGCGGATGAGCTCTACCACATTCTCTAGGCGTACCAAACTACTCAAAGGCTATCGAATGGAAAAACACCATTCGCCTTGGCCTTTGAAATAAAGGCAGTCATTCCAATCGAGCTAAAATTTTCGTTAGCATGGATCATGGCCTTCAATGAGTAGCATAACTCATAAGACCTCAGAGTCAATCTCGATCTACTGGAGGAAAAAAGAGAAAAAGCCCAAGTTTGGATGGCAGCCTATAGACGAAGAGTAGCCAGATACTATAACTCCAAAGTAAAAAGCAAAGCATTCAGGGTGGAGAACTTGGTGCTCTGGCAAGCATCTATCTCACAACCTCAGAATCAAGAAAAGCTCACCCTGAATTGGAAAGGTCCGTATAAAATAGAGGACATCGTCCAACCTGAAACTTATTATCTAAAGGAGCTTGGAGGAGCAACACTCTTGTGGTCTTGAAATTTAGAAAACCTAAGAATGTACTATCAGTAACTTTTCTTCAATAAAATTTTTCTATTTTAACATCATTACTTCTTAGCGCAAAAATTGCATGATGACAAATAACTCTCTGGAGCAACCTAAAGTGGTCCATTAGGAATAGGAGGAGAATCTCATCCTAACGTGAACAAAATCGAAGGTCTCATTAAATTAAGATGAGATGAGAGGATAGGCCCTGACAATGGTCCTAATGTGTCCCTACAGTCCATTAGAAATAGGTAGAGAATCTTATCCTAGTGTGAGCAAAGTTGAATGCCACATTGTGCCAAGATGAGATGAGGGGAGAGGCCCTACCAATGGCCCTAATATGCCCCTACAGCTCGTTAGGAATAGGAGGAGAACCTCGTCCTAGCATGAGCAAAGTCGAAGGCCTCGTTGAACTAAGATGAGATGAGGCGGGAGGTCCTACCAATGGCCATAATGTGCCTCTAAAGCCCGTTAGAAACAGGAAGAGAACCTCGTCCTAACGTGAGCAAAGTCAAAGGCCTCGTTGAACTAAGATAAGATGAGGGAAGAGGCTCTATCAACGGCCCTAATATGCCTCTACAATCCGTTAGGAACAGAAGGAGAACCTCATCCTAATGGGAGCAAAGTCGAAGGTCTCGTTAAATCAAGATGAGATGAGGGAAGAGATCCCACTGATGGACCCGACGAACCTCTACGATCGTGGAAAGGATAGAAGGCTGAGGTCTCGCTAATCTAAAATAAGAAAAAGGCCAAGGCCCTGCTAACGACTGTCGTGCACATCCCCCTACGGCCATGCCAAATGCCAAAGATAAAACCCCATCATGATCTACGAAAAGGACCTCTAGCCCAACATCTATGACAAGCATCTCATTAGAAATAAAGTAAAGAAAAATGAGGCATCCAGAATTGCATCTATAAGAGATGATAGCAAAAAAAAGAAAAAGGGGTACCATTTTGTTATGAAGTTATGTTCATTACAAATAAAAGTCAATAAGATCGATTACACAAAAGGTGGGCACACTACAAGCAAAATGAAGATCGACAAGGACCAACTATGCGAAAGAACAAACACATTATAGATGGAACGAAGATCGATGAAACCTATTATATAAAGGAAAAAGAAAGGACGTGAAGTCCTAAGGCGGCTTGGGCTCTTCAGACTTTGGGCTATTGGCTCCAGCCATCACCAAGGCTTCCTTCAGTCTGAAGATCTCCTCCTCGAGCTCCTTCTTCTTGTATAGGCCTTCGATATACATTTTGTTGGTATACTCAAATTTGGCCTTGAGCTCTTGCTGTTGCTTCCTCAAGACTTTGGATTCGGCTTTAGCATCCTTGACGGCCTGATGCTCGCAGGTCAATTGGAGCTTCAACTGTTAAACTTCAGCTTTCTCTACCCTAATAGCCTCCGAGAGCTTGTCGATGGTCCTCCTCAGAGAGGCAAGCTCCTCAGATTCGCCGCTTGATCTAACCTACCGAATGATATAAATTTTTTTCTCAAAATAGGTCGCCTCATCCCTGGCAACCTTCAACTTGTCTTCAAGCCTGGACATCTTTCCTACCCAGGTTGTCCGATAACTATTATGCCGGTCCTCAGCATCTTGCAGCTGCTTCTGAAGCTGGGAGAACTTTTTCAAACAATTCCAATCATACCAGCTTTGTTGGTGGACCATGGTGAACTCCCTTCCAAGAGATGGATCTTCTCTTTTGCCTCCTTAAGATCAACTTCAAAAGAGCCGATCTTCACTGTCAGCACCCAAGACTTGTCACTCACATTCTTTCAGAGTTCAGCAAGCTCCTTCTCAAAATTCCCTTTTCGAACATTGAAGCTCATGGAATCCTTCATGTGCAAGCTTCGAAAGCGAGTGACTTCTTTAGTCACCTCTGAAGCATTTTTTCAAGAGGCCTGAAGGTCAGCCTCAATCTTCTTCAACCTTTTTCTTAAATGGTGAACTTCCTTCTTCAAACCCTTTATCAAAGGCTTGAATGAAACTCCCTAGGGTAAGGGGTCGACATTAGCCGGAGGAAGGGGGTGTGGCCCTGGTTGTCAGAGGCATTTTGAATCACATGTAGTGTGAAGCATAAAGGAAAAGAGGGATTTGTTTTCATTACTTCAAATATTTTTGATACATCAAAAAAAAAGAGAGAAGAAAAGTACATAAATGTTAAAAGTTTAGATCATGGGTGGCTCGCCCACTGGAGAGGTCAGGACGTTCCAGACCACCTTTGGCTCTCGAGCAAGCCCGGACACTGCACTTGGAGGTTCTAGAATCTCTAAAGTAACTTCAATGGCATGGACAGCGGGGGCAACTTTGGCATCAGTGCGTGAAGGATTGGCTCTATTCTTTGGCTCCTCTATGAGGAGGTCCAGATCGATGTCAAAAAAGTCTTCGATGACCCACCCCAAGCAGATCTGAAACCCTTCTAGGAAAGATTCTTGGATGAAGTCTATTTTGATGCCCTCCATATCTTTAGAGGACTTGAAGTTTTGCATGGCCCTCTCCATAGCGGAACCTCCTCCAGTGCCTCCCTTCTTTCCTCCTTCTCTAGAGCTAGCTCGGCCCTTAGCTTCACCCTCTCTTCGTGTTCCTACCTCAACTCCTTTCGAAGGCATTCGATTTCAGACGAGTGGATTTTCGAGGCTACCTTCAGAGCATCGGCCTTGCTCCAAGCCTTTTTGGCCTCTGTGCAGGCTTCCTCAAGGGCTTTGGAAGCTTCGGCCCATCTCTAGTTTGCCACCTTGGAGTGAGCAAAAAGGTAGTATCCCAACTACAAAACAACAGGCGAGTTAGAATTCTAAAAGATCCCAACTTTAAAGCCCGAAGGGCATGAAGTCAAAGGCAAAAGAAGCCACTAACCTCTAGGAAGGCAGCAAGTCGAACCTCTTAACATCATCCTTTTGGCGCATCCTCTCTACAATGTGGGGAAGGATGCTCCCCTCCATCAGCGATTGGATGACCTCTCGATCGTCTAGGGAACCCTGCTCTTGGCTAAGATCCTTTCCCTTGGAGCTCTTAACTTTCCATTCAACTTTCTTGCCGACGATCTTCTTCTTCTTCCTCTCCATAACTTTCTCTTGCTGAATAGGAGTAGAAGGGATGGCCTCATCAGACAAGATCGGGCTCGATACGGCCTAGCTTGATTCTCTGGTTCGAGCTTTCTTCTATGGTTCTCCAGGAGGACCGCCCTTCCTCTTAAGGGTCTTGATTTTCTTCACTAGGCAGTTCCATTCCTCTGGAGTCATTTCTCCAAAGAAGATAAAGTTAAAAGGTCAAGAGAAAGAATACCATCCAACTGACTGAATATGAAGAACTACCTATTGGGTTAAGAGAACTGAGACCGAAATTGAACAAGATCTGCTCGTCTAGAAGTTTAAGGATCGATGGAGCATTAAAGGACTTTAGTTGATCAACCAAACTTCGATCCACGCTTTCTAGCCCGGGGGCTCGGCGGATCGATTCCCTTATCTCGCTCCATGGGGGAAGCCCTAACCCTAAGGAGGGATGGGAGATGAAAAAGAATTTCTCCTTCTAACCATGAACAGAGGAAGGGCACCTTTAAGCAGTCCCTTCTTGCTGAATTATAGAGATACATACCATCAGTCCTTGGCGGTTGGATGGTGTTTGAAGGTGAAGAAATTTTGGAATAAGAAAATGGTAGGTTGGATGCCTACCATGGTGCATAGAGAGAGAAATTCTGTGATGAATCTAAAGAAATTGGGCGCCATAGCAGCAAGAAAAATATTGAGAAACTTGAATTGGTTAACTATAAAAGGAGGCAAGGATAACCTAAGTCCAGTTCGAAGGGTTTCGACATATAGATAGGTTTGGTCGGGAGGAGGTGAGCAAACTCGGTCGTCGGTCCCAGGAAGTTCGAGCTTGTATTTAGAAGGAATCTCAAACTGAATCCTAGCTAGGAAAAGATCGTCGGACCGAAGTCTATAAGGAATGGTTGCGGGCACAAAAGGATGGGCCGACTCCAAGGGTTTGACCTCCTTAAGGGGCGGGTTCACCAAGGTTAGAGGGGTGGGGTTCCCAGAATAAGTTGACCAAGATCCCTCGCTAGACATTCGGATCAAAGTGAAATCGAGGAATCACCCAAAAATTAGAAAAAAATAAGGTGTATAAACTTTGACAAAAGCAAAAAGAGAGGGAAAGCAAAGAGTGCAGAAATAATCTAAAAAAATGTCAAAGGGCTGACCTAAATTGATTGGGAAGAATAAGGAGATGATAAATGTAATGAAAATCGATCGAGGGTGTGCCTGGAACCAAGGAAAATAGAGGAAGAAGCTTGGACCCTCGCTCGGGATGGAGAAGGGAACCAGAGGAAGGAGATGAGGATTTTAGAAGAAGTAAAAGGCTCGGAGGAGGAGGATGGGTTTAAGTAACCCCTAGAATTCCAAGATGGTTATGATTGCGGATTTTCTCCAGCCGATCTCTGATCGATGCATGTCCCACTCATCATGGCAGAAAGCTTCCAATGGCAGATCCTTAATAGCACCGTACTTCAAGTAGACTTCTGGCGAGGAATTCGAAAAATGTCTCTTTGGGTCACCATGTATTTATGAAGCTTCGATGCTAGCCTGGTAAAAGTCAAAACTTTCCATCCAACCCAGATGTAGGAAACCCAACAAGATTGAAAAATCCTTCGAACTTCGACAGTCTCCATTTTACTTCCATCCTTCAAACTTCAAACTCGGAAGTAGGGCGACTAGTGTTGGGGATAAATCCATGTCTACCGAAGTTTGACTAAGACTCTGACTCTTGATCAGTTCCATCCGGTTGCAGCTATAACAACTAAACCTCAACCTGTAGGAGTGTTCGAACTCTAAATCATTCTAAGATGGCCGACCTTCAACACTACAGTCAGATAATCCAATTGGCTGGAAAGATCGATTTTGGATTCAATGGGATGTTGTGGATTCCTTCTCCTAACGAACTTGAATAGTTAATGCTTCTACCCCAGAGAATCCGCTAAGTTTTTGGCTCCTGCGCATCCCGTTCGATCGATCTCTTTTCAGTAACCTATGTGGCTCCACTTGAATGAACTTTCTTGCATCCCTCTTTTGGCAGAATCTTAGTCAAACTCCTCCTAGATTTCTCCTTTAGCAGAACTTCTCCAGTAGTCAAACATTTTCCGAACTGCCCCCAGACGAACTTTAGCACCTTATCATTATTCACCGATGAGCAACCTTGGGAATGGCCGAACCTCAAAGGAACAGCAGATGCCAGTGTTTTAGTCATGCTTGCTTATTATGACCATCAGTCAATACTTGATCCAGGTGGACCCCTCATAGCTGGACTCCTTTCGATTGGATGTCTTCCAGACCTCTTCGTTGATCAAACCCCTACCAAACTTCTCTTCCGACCGAATTTTTTCTAGCTGCCTAAAAGGACCATGGCATACACCTTCAACATAGCGAATAAAAGTCAATGCACGGTCAATCTTGAGAACCTCCAAACTCCTTCAAAACAACAACGTCCAAGAGACCTCCATCATCTACAATTGCCTTGTCTGAGCTCCAGCTGTTAGGTCTCCAATAGACTAGCATGTCATGACAACGGACACCACTCTTCATAACAAATCCCACATGGCTCCGAACAGTCCACTACCAAGTGGTTGCGATTGTCACTATCAGTTTGTTATAGGCTCCGGAGCTATAATAGAGACCCTCCATATACATTTTCGTCAAGCTCTCTTCTCCCTTCTAGTACTTTGCAACTTTCTCTATCGAGCACTCCATTTCTATTAGTCAAAAGAGTTGACTTGATCATCGAAAGGTCTTGCTGGAGTCACCTCCCTAGGCTCTGGACGAGACTTATTTTGTAGATCACCGACGATGACCTCATCTTCTCCGACTCTAGTGCCTCTCCGGCGACGATCAGATTTCGCACCAACAACATCAAAAGATGGAAAGAACAAAGAAGCACATTGTAAAGCTAGTCTTAACTCGTAGCTTATTTGATTCGAGCTAGTAAGTCTAAGGGGTATTTTATACCTAGTGCCCTAAAGTCAATTGGTTTGGGAGTCATTGGCCCAAGGTTCGCTACATGGATCAAATAAAAAGTTTAAGAGATTAAGGCACTTAATAGTGGTACAATGTTAAAAAAAATATTAATTTTTTATTGAGTAACCGGGTCCCATTGCCTAAGTAAGCAATGATATTCACATCAAAAAGTGGGCAATATGAATAAAAAATTTAATAAATGAAAGACAAAAGTAGTAATATACTTGCTCATATGAAAGTTTAGATAATTCAATGATAAAGGTAGGGACAATTTAGAAAAAGATTAGAAAAAATTGATATTCTTTACTTAATTTTTATATTGGTAAGTACTAATATTCCGATGATATACCTTATTTATACTCTACTGAATATCAATGGCCATTTAAAAAATTACTTAGGTGAAATTCAAAACTCTAAAGTTAAAAAGTATCTAAAACTAAATTCTTTCTTTACTCGAGAACGAGCAAAGCTTAAGCTGGGGGATGTAATAAGTACCATAAATTTATCAATAAAAATATTAATTTATTATTTAATTTATATATTTTTAAGAACTAATAATTAATTTTTATATATTTTTAAGAAATTAATATTTTTATTAATTAAAAAATTAATTAAAAATAATAAAATAATAAATAAAATATTATTATTAATAAAAAGAGCTTAATTTTTTAGTCATAACAAAATAAGTTTGAAGTAAAATACAACTAAAATGGATCAGATATGAATTTTTAAAGAAAAAAAAATTAAAAAAAGGCTTAGTAAGCCATCCAGCCAAGCCACCGAGCCAAGCCAAGCTGCAAGTCAACAAGCCGCCAAGCCATCCCATGAGCCACTGATGTTAGGCTGGTGTAAGTTTTATCATGGTTCACCGTAGACCCTTAAGAGAGGGCATTTCGATAATTTTCAGAGCAAGAAATGCACTGATTGGCTGGGGTCTTTAAAGTACGCCGGTTCATGCGAATCCACATGATCAGTAATACAATAATCGTGTGGCTATGGTTGTTTTGCAATGAAGATGATGGTTGGGGTTGATTTGCATTTAAGAAGGATTCTGGATCCTTTCTTTGATGCATCTGATGGCTATATTTTGTCAAACTTCGATCCGATGGTTGACAGAGCTTCCACAGTGATTAAGGCATCCAGGCAGTGATCATGCGTGATCTCTCCATTTTGCGTGATTCCAATGTCAGAAGTTTTAATCTGACTCGTTGGGCTGATACTGTATCTTATTTTTGACAATTTTGGGACCGTTTGATCCAGATTTGATGGGCAGATTTCACCAAGTAGAGTGAGCTGATATGGAGCTATTTTAATCCAAATTTTGCAGGTTTCTTCATTTTCTTGATTAAAACTCCTTCTTAGTCTCACATTGCCTTGCAAAAAAATTCTCCACCATCCAATCTATTAAAGAACCCCAGGTCTCCAAATTAATCTATCTTCGATAATGAAAAGGAGTTTGATAAAGGTTAGAGTTATGCTTGGATTAGAGGTTGCTTCAAGACAACGGATACTATGAAGAAGAGCTGGCTTCTATACCATCTCAATGCCGACGCCAATCCAAAATTAGAGATCAGCTATTTTTATTTTTTTTTTTCTTTTTAAATTTTATATATTTAAATTATAAATTTTTAAATTAATATAAAGTTTTATTTTTATGCACTTTAAATTCTTGCTTTTTATTTTTAATTATAATTTAATTTATGCTTTTTACTTTTAATTACTCTTTAATTTTATCATAAGTAGATGTTAAGATATAACTAGTAGATCTTAGTACTAAGTTTAAATTTTTGCACCTTTTAAATTTTGCTTTGTATTTATAATTTTATTTTTCGACTTCAACTTTATTTTCAAAATTCTTTTCTTTTCTTTTTCTTTCTATAAAATTAAAGATTTCAAAACTAAAATACTGACTTCTCTATGGATTCAACCCGACTCACTACTAATTATGTATTCTTAGATTATTTAAGAAGTCAGAATTAAACTGATAAATATAATGTCTTAATGACAATATCGTGCTCTTATCACCTTTGCACCAACTCGTGCCTCAGTCCTGTATAGTACCCTACCTTCCATTGTGAGTATTAGTGATGGCTAGTACTATCATTAAAAGTTAATTTTTATTTAAATTATGTTAATTAAGTATAATTAGATATTAAAAAATTAATTAATTAAATATTAATTTAATTAGAAGTGCAAGACTTAGGTCTCAACATGTAGAGCATTCGAATCGAGGGAAGGTCTGGGCAGCATTGCAAATATGGGGCTCAGGCATGCCCTGCATGCTTGGGTCTTGGGTTCTAGCTGGCATCTAAGATATCTAGCCTCCGTATGCTCTGCACGCTTAGGCCGAAGGAAGGTATCGATTAGCATTGTGAACATGGAGCCGGGGCATGCCCTACATGCTTAGGCCTCGGATCCCAACTGGCGTCCAAGGCATCCAGCCCTCGCACGTCCTGCATGCTCAGGCTGATGGTATTAATTTTTTTAAAAAGTTGCATTACATAGAATCATAGACCCATCTTTTGATTAATGTACATTTCTAATTTAGTTAAATTAGTTTTAAATTAATAATATTTAATTTAATTAGTTTTAAATTTTTGGATCAAACTTTAGGATGGGATTTGCCTGAATGCCATTTTGATGTGCTCGTGTGGCCTAGTCGTCTGGCATGCTCCAAGTCTACATGCATGGGATGTGCATCCTGACTATCTCCGTTTGCAATGATATATTTTACTTCTGTGATTATGCATTTAGGAATGCTCACTCTTAGTTCAAGGATGGGCTCGTTGTCCTTGTAAGAGATGTGTTAATAGAGAAATGCTTGATAGGAATACAATAGTTGTCCAATTATATAGGAGTAGATTTATGCCAAACTACAAGTATTGGTACCTACATGGGAAGACGTGGGAGATAATTGTAAGGGCTTTGGAGGCTCTACTTATCCAATACATTTGCTGATGTGCAAGAGCTTAATGGTGATAGGCTTGAGCAACTGATTAGCACATTTGATGTATTTGATTTGGTTATTAGTGGATGTCCATGTAATAATCTTTCAAGTAGCAACCATTATAGTCATAATAGACTATGGGTTGCTATGGTAATAGCCATGCTCACTCTCTATAGGGTTGCTACCCCCTAGAGGCTAAGCAAGGCTATAACTACAGCAACCCCATCATGGCTATGGTTGTTACTATCTAAAAGATTATTACATGAACTTCCATTAATAATCCGATCAAAACAACCAAATGTGCTAATCATCTGCTCAAGTCTATCACCATTAAGCTCTTGTACATCAGCAAATGTGTTGGACTAATAGAGCCTCTAAAGCCCTTGCAATTGTCTCCCGCATCTCCATATGTAGGTATCAATGCTTATAGTTCGTCATAAATTTACTCCTATATAAATGAACATCTATTATATTCCTATCAAGCATTTCTCTATTGATACATCTCTTATAAGAACAATAAGCCCATATTTGAACTAAGAGTACAACATTCCCAAAATCATAATCATAGAAGTAAAGAACATCATTGCAAATAAGGATGGTCAGGACACACATCTTATGCACGTGGACTTAGAGCTTGCCAAATGTCTAGGCTGCACGACCACATGAATTTTATTTTTAAGTTATTATTTTATTTTTTAAAATTTTTTTACTTCAAGTTTGTAGCTTGAGGAGGCGGCCGAAGGCTCGGAGAGGCTATGATGACTGTCTATGCAAGATGCTCCTAAATGGAGATGATGCATTTCTATTCTTGTTATTATATGGTCAAGCTTGGATGGTTTGATATATTGCAGACAACCACTTGCAACCACTGTTGGAGAAGTGTGGGGGTTTTATACATGATTTTTAAATTTTTTTCCAAAATAAAATAGTGGAAGACTTTAGATTAAACCCTTTAATCTAAACATATATTAGATCTAATCTATAAACACCCTTTACCAGGATCTATGATATGATATCATGCATATAAAATTTAAAACAAAAGATTATAAGATCGAATCTCGTACCTGAACTTGATGCGAAGATCGTTACTTATATAGATCACATTCGTTGCTTCAGCCGCGGACACAAATACTCTTTAAGGGTATCCATGCAAAGCCCGATCCATTAGCTCCTAGAGTACTAGCTCCTTACGAAAATACTTTTAATGGCTAAACAATAAAGGAAGAAGAGGATGGTTAGTAATAAGAGAATACCCTTCTCTTGTTGCTCTCACAAAACCCTAGCCTCTCACCAAATAGAGGAATAAACTCCTTTAGAAATCACAAGCCAAGGAAGCCCAGCCCAAGCCTCACATCTAGAGACTCTCTCTCTGGATTTCTCACACCTAAAAGCACTTTAAAATTCTAATTACTCCTTTGTCTCACAAAGGGCTATTTAAATAGAGTTGAAACATAGAGTTGAAGATTGAAACAAAGTCTAATTCAAAATCCTTTTGAATTAAAACTTTCCAAACCCTAACCCTAACTAAAAGTGGGTGGCAAAGGGGCTGGGCATCCAGATCTCACATGCACAAACCCTTTGTGCATGGAGAATATGGGGGTAGCAACTAGGGCAAGGCGCAAGGGATGGTGCAGTCTAGTTGGACTCTTTGATTCTCATCCAATTTGGCTCATATTAAACAACTTTTGATTAGACCCAAACATATGAGTTGACCTACTCTAATTAGGCTCTTAATTTCTTGATCAAGTTAAGGATTAATTGAGTCCAAGATCTGATCAAATTAGAATTACATCTTCCTTAGAAATTAGGTCATCCAATAACCTAATTAGATTAGACCTAATTGAATCCAATTTAATTAGTCTTGATCTGATCCTCATAACTCCATCAAATTGAGTCAATTAATAATCCTATTATTAATTAATCTTTCTTTCATTAGATTAATTATCAATCATATTAATAATTACATTCTTTTAATGATTCATAATCATCGATCAGCCATCTGATTGGATCAAAACTTCTATATGTATGACCTATAGATTCGAATACTAAGCTGGTAGCACAAGAACAAGCTTTCTGTACTAATTAAAGTGACCATCTAGCCATGGTACCCAAGGGTCGGATAGAGCCGAATGTAATGAAACAACATTCATAACCTACTGAAATATGGTTGTCATATAATTCATCTCCTTGATCAATAATGCTAAGAAAAATATTAAAGTTTACTATCAACTCTTGATTAGTAATCTTTATAGTGTCTTAACCTACTCAATCCTATGACTCTTGCAGGGATTATCCTGGCTAAGATTTTGCTAAATTAAAATATATTTAGACATTCTCTCTAATTTTGCTTGGAGTGGTCAATTTTCATCTTGACTCATGTACTGATTTAACAAGTACTTGACTACACCCATAAATCTTCTATCACTGAATTAGAAATTCAGATAGTCTGATACCAAAGTACAGTGAGTTGCTTGCAAGTCATCGTATTGATCTCAGATTGGAGGAATACTTATATCCATATCTCCTCAGATGACACTCTTGACAATAGAGTTCTCTGGAATGATCATGTTTAGTGCAGATCAAATCCCATCTATATGTCATACTAGTGTCAATACACTCCTTAGTTAAGAAAACACCCAACCTATATGGCACATAATGATCTATACTTGATACAATTATCATTCCTATTAATAATGTATCATTTGGTCATGAACAAGTTTAAGAACCACACGATAAATCCTCCTTTATCATATTAGAAGTAGTTCTAAGGACTTTTATCACAACAATGGAGTTCGATTAAGAAGATATACAATCTTATGATAAAATATGTCAAATAACTTTTATTAATGAATGATTTAGATATATTTACAAAAAGATCTCAATCATCTATAAGCTAGATGATTGGATTTGGGATATAATTTCCAACAACTTCTACTTGGACTAAAGCTAGTCAATACAGTATCGAATATCCATCTTTGATTTATGTCACTTAAACACCTTGACTGCAAGGACTTTAGTAAATGGGTCGGCCATGTTCTCCTCTTTGTTGATCTTCTAAAGGTCGACGTCATCTCATTCCATGATCTATTGCATAAGATGGTAGCAATATAGAATATACTTTATATGCCGATAAGCCTTCGATTCTTTCGCCTGAGCTATGGTTCCAGTACTATCACATTACAGCAAAATTGGATCATTAATGGAGGATGCACTCCAAGCTTACTGAGAAACTTTTACAACCATACAGCTTTCTTTGTAGCATCTGATGCAGCAATATACTTTGTCTCATATATTGAATCAGCCATGGTATACTTCTTGAAACTTTTCCAGCAAACCGCACCACCATTTAGGATAAATACAAATCCTGATACACTTTTGCTATCATTACTATCTGATTAAAAACTAGAATTAGTATATCCCACAAGTTTTAGGTTAGATTTTCCATAAACTAACCATTGATCCTTAGTATTTATAAAATACTTAAGGATGGTTTTAGTAACCTTGTAATGGTTCTCTCCTAGATCAGATTGGTATATACTCACTACTCTTAGTGAGTATGTCACATTTGATCTTGTACATGTTATGGCATATATAATAGAATCCGCTATCGAAGCATATAGAATTCTACTTATATGCTCTCTCTCTCTTAAGGAGTTATTGGACAATCCTTCTTCGAGAGAAAAATTTTATGGCCTATTGGAAGATAGCCTTTCTTGAAATTCTCCATGCTGAACCTCTTCAATATAATATCTATGTACATGGACTGAAACAGTCCAAATGCAGACCTCATTAGATCTATTCTTATAAATCTTTATCCCTAGGATGTTAGGATGCTTCTCCTAAGTTCTTCGATGGAGAACTGTGATTGATAACCATACCCTTTATGTTCTTATAATGAACTAGGAACATTCATTCCTGATTAAGAATGTTATCGATCAACAGTACAAAATAAGAATATAACTATTTGAACTATTTATCCACTCTAGATTCAAGGTTCTTCTCAGTTCTTAATGAATCCATACGTTCTGATCACTTATCAAATTGCATATTCCAAACTCCAAGATGCTTGCTTTCAGATCCCATGAGATGGATATTTTGAAACTTTCATACCTTAGACAATCGTATGTTAAATATGGAAATCTTCAATTCTATTCATATATAACCTCTATCTACTAGCTCTCTATTAAGGGAAAACTAATTTTCACATCCATCTATACCAGTCTCATAGTCTAGATGTGCAGCTATCACATAACATGATCTAATGGAATTCATGTGAATTGCCAATAGGGAGAAATGTCTTATAATCATAAGTTCAATACCTATAATGCTGATAATATTCCCTGGCAAATGGCTTTATTAGCGTCTCTTATCTTGCCAATCTAATGCCGTCTTTTTTCCTTTGAAAGATCCACTAACATCACTATGAATTTTATCTCTTTAGATGGATCAACTAATATCCAACATGTATTGATCTTCATGGACTTCATTTCCAGATCTCATGGCCCTAACTACTTTTAGAATCAGATCTACTGCATTGCATCCATATTGGTGAATAGACTTCTCATACTCATCACTCTCATGAACAAGATCACCATCTTGAGATCAAGAAACTATAATAATCTATTCGTCTGATAATGGTGACTTCTACCAGATCCACCTTAAGGAATGGCTCTAATACTGGGTTTTGGTTTGATCTGTATCAAATTTGGTTCAGAGTTCATCGATTGGTGTCGATCTGTAGAAATATATGTGCCCTAGAAGCCAGAATTGGCTGAACACTTTTAATGACACCTTCTAGGGGCAAAATTTTAATTTTGACTATAATTAAATGAATGGGTTATTTTCTATCCACATGTGTATTTAGTGTCTGTGATACTCCTTTGAGTTAATGGTAATGATAATTCATATTTTTCAGATGTTGAAAATTTAAAGACATGATAAATCATTTATTAACTATAAATAGGCTCCCGACCAAGGTCATCACGAGGATGATGATTTGATTCCGGAAGGTTGGTGTACGATCCTTCTCTTTAGTAGATGAGTCTTGAGTCTACAGGTGTGGAACACGCGGAGTGAGAGTACAGGTACTCGTTAGAGAAGAGGCACTGGAGTGTGAACCACTCGAGTAGTCATTAGGGGTCTACCTTCCGTCAATGACTGACCGAGTGCTGCATGAGTAGTGTGTCTGATTGCTTTTGACCTGAGATGCATTCGGCAGTTCACTTGATGGGTGTTATAGTTTGAACTACAACCATTACTCGGTCTCCTAGACATATGGAACCCCTAAAGGTGTATCTTGGCTATGGCAGTGTTCATTGTAGGAACTGTGATGCATCAAAGATGCGGCATCTAAATCTACTCGTGGTAGAGAGTTAGCCCTATTGATGATCATGAGATTCAAGTCCTGAAAGCCCAGATGGCCATGGCAGAGTGAAATAATAGAAAGAGTTTCTATATTAGATTTTTCACATTGACTCGAATCGAATATACCATCATATGACCAGAGAAGGGTTGACTCGAGTTCAACTTATAACCCTAAATCTATCGGCAGGGCTCAAAGATAAAGAAACTTGGAATCACATAGGTAGCTGCAACAAGAGGTTTCGCATTCAGCTCTGATTGGGTTGCCCACATATACTGCTAGGTGTCACTGGTGGATTTTGGGACAATTAGAATGATTTAGATGATCATTCATTCTAGCTGTTCGAATCAGAAGAGATTTGATCCATCGAAAGGAGTTTCGATGATGTCTATGATAGAGATCATGACATTATCCCATTACCATACAGAACTGAACCTAAACTGTGGTCACACAAACAAGGGTTTGAGTTGGTGATCCGACCCTCTGCGACGCGTGACAAATCGTAAGGAGTACGCTTACTACAGTCGGAGAAACGAGTAACAATCGAGGGAGTGATAGTCATACTGTCCGAGTGACCATATACCGATATGAACAAGTAAAGATATAATGAACGTCGACTAATAGTAGTATCTGTGAGCTAACGCTATCTGATAGAGTGATCTCTCGCATCCGTTGTCCTCAGAGTATAATATAAGCCCACACCTGAAAGAGTCCGAAGTAATAAGTTAAACACATTGAGTGTGGTTAACAAGGAAATCGTGCTTAGCACTCTGATTAGACCTAACGTTCTTCTTTTGCTATCATTTAAATTAAAGTCGTCCTTGTCTGAGCCAAAGGGAGTTTGTGACTCAAACAGAAGTTTTCTTATGGTTCTGACTGGAGGTTGTCCAAAGTCAGTGAATAGAGTTGTCTATTTGTTAAGATATACCTGCCATTTTTAGGCACCTTGCCACATGTCTTGTTTCTTGACTTTGTGTCAAAGTTCTCTATACCTTTGACTTGGTCAACACGTTGACATTCACCTTTGGACTATTTGAGCCACTATGTCATGCACCTATTGGAGAGCTGGTGAGGGGTTGTCCCCCTGCCAGAACTGGCGAAGGAGAAGAATAGAGGCGCATGCCAAGGGTGGGTGAGGCCAAGGAGGAGGCGCTAGGAGTCCTTGTTGGACAAGGACCTCCATCTCCCTTTAGGATTTCAATGAGAGTTCTACCGCGGTGTCTAAAGAATTCCGTTTGACTGGCGTCCAAAAGAGCACTCGTGTTCCAAGAGTAGGGAATCCAGGGGACTCTAATCCCACCAATCAGATTTAGATCATTGATATCACAAAGGTTGGATGGTTGGGGGAAGGATGACTTGATCAGCTTAGTCGTATATAAGAGACATGCGCCCAGGATTTGAAAAACAAAGCTACAAAAAAAAAAAAAAAAAAAAAAAAAACAAAAAAAAAAAAAAAAAAAATAAAAAAAAAAATAAAGAAAAAAATTAAAAAAAATAAAAAAATAAACAAAAAAAAAAATAAAAAAAAAAACAAAAAAAAAAAAAAAAAAAAAAAAAAAAAAATAATAAAAAAAAAAAAAAAAAAAAAAAAAAAAAAAAAAAAAAAAATGAAAAAAAAAATCAAGAAATAATCAAGAAGCAATTTCCCACGCCCCAAGCTGCCTTCTCTCCCCTTTCTCCACGCCATACTTTTTTCTTCCCCTTGCTTCTCCACGTCCAAAAGTGTTATTGGATTTTGGATTTGGTGCGAGTTGCTTAGATTCAAGAAAAGGATGATCAAAAGCAAGAAGGGGCTGCGCTGCGCGGAAGAACGACTGCAGATCTTCAAAAAGGAGTGTTGAAGATCCTCTCCCAGATCAGATCCAGATCTGATTTTTGGAGGCGTAGATAAGAGAAGTTAAGAGGATCTTCCAGATCCAGCCGGAGTGGAATACCGATAGAGGCAGGCGTGGCGTGAGCTATCCAGAACCTTTTTGCTGCAAACAGTGAATCAGTCAACAGGGTGGTAATAGGTTTACCCTATTCAGGTAAATTGAATGTGATTTAATTTTATCCTTTCATTTAATTTTTATTAATAAATAAGAATCAGATTCTGAAGCATCCCTGATTCTGACGTTAGATTCTAAAGAAGAAAAATTTTGAAATATATCTCTGTGATTAGATCCAATCGTGAACGGAACCTGGTCAGGGAAGAATCAGGGATTCCCTTTCAAAGTGGTGATCAGAGCCATGGGTTCAAAAATAAATTAGTTCATAGATCGGTGATTGTTTAATTTTATTTTAATTAAAAATAATTGTATTTCAGATTGTCCACATGAAGATTGTGATGTTCGAATCTAAAATCAGGAAGGAAAAAATTTTAAAATAAATGATTTTGGATCTAAGAAACATGAAGAATATTGCATGGACTAGTTTTAGATAGAATAGTTCTATAAGAATAGTTTTGCATGTCTTTGATTTAATTGTGGATAAATCATATTTTAGATCTTTCTTATTTACTGTTTTCTGATATTATAAGTGATAATAACATTTTTGTATAAACACGAAAATAAAAAATTATTTAATTTTTAAATATCATAGAGATATGATAGATGCATACTAGATTAGTTTGTAGAATAGGCTTACATAATTTGTCTAGATTAGAATTTATTTTGATTAGATCAATTTTAAAATCTAATTTTTTCAGCTTATTATGTAGTTAATTTAGAATCTGAAAACAAGCATGAATTATTGATACATGAGATTATGCAAAAATATGCCATGGTTAGATCTAAATTTGTATATGAGAATATATAATATAGATCTATAACCTGTTTTGTAGTTATTGAAGTTTATTGAATGTTCCTGATTAAGGCGTTCCCGTTGGCCGTTCCGGTTCATATAAAGAATGAAGAAAGGTTAAAGGGCCCTTCTCTTCCCATTCGATGGGGTGTTCTTATGATGTGTAGGGGTGCTGCGTGTTCGTCCTTAATCAGAAACCCAAAACTTACTTTCTGCAAAACCCTAGATCCTGAAACCCTAGGATTTATTGTGCATATTTTGTTTATGAACCCTAACTTAATTAAGAATTAAGTTTATGGAATATTAATTAGGTCTAAAATTGAGAATTTCAGATCTAAGACATATTCATAATACTGGGTTCGGGCTTGGGTAGCTCAATTAGGTCTAAGCGGTTGATCAAACCGAATCAAGAGTTGGTTAGATGGGATCAACAATGCTTAAATTGACCAGCCTAATAGGATTAAGTCTGGGTCAAGATCGAGTCACGACCAAGCAAGACCTAATTAGGCTCAGAGGTTAGAGTCTGGATTGTAGGCTAACCCAATTGGTTCTGACTCAACAATTTGGTGTCTAAGGTAAGTTTGGCACAGACGACCGACTGGTTTTTAATTGGAAGCTACTCGACCTGAATGCGTTCTTGTGCGAGTTAACGGCATATTCCTTCCACCGGTCTCACTTACCTGGCCATATCTGTTGACACAGTTCTGATCTGAGGTGGTCAATAATCCGAGCTGACCCATGCCACTAGGTTAGTCATAATTGTTATGACTAAGCCAAGTCTAGTTTAATGAGACCTGAATCAATTCTCCCTAAGAAAAGATTAAGTCCGAGGTCTTCCACCATTGTAGACGTGCGGGCCCTTCCCGGGGTTGATTGTTCTCGGCTGGATACAGTGGCTCAGTTGCACCGGGAAGATGCAACCATGTCTATTAGGCATTGGATGCTATGGGCTGGAGGATGAGTTGGGCTCAATATTCCGGATACGGTGAGAGACTCAATTAGGAACCCAGTCTATGCAAATGGTGGGTCTGACTTAACTAAGGAGTGGATCAATATTCCGGATACGGTGAGATTCATGAATTAGAGACCAAGTTTGGGTGCACCATGATTAGAGAATCATTGAACAAGAGTTGTTCACTCATTGGCTAACCCATCACCAATAACTGTTAGGTGAGGTGATGAGTCAGTTGGTGAGACCGCACCACCCACTAGAAATCATCAATCGCGGAGATTTTCGCATCTCTACAGAGGGAGTGTAGGGATCCGAGAAAATAGTGGGAAGCTAATTTGTTTAAAAATAAAATCCCTAAACAAATTGGTCAAGTCAAAATTACAGTATCTAACTAGAATCTTTGACTCTCTACAGGAAAATGTCTGCGTCCAACCCACTTGGCACGTATCCTAGACACACATAGACTGACTGGACCCAATTATAAAGATTGGCTCAGGAACTACAAAATTGTTTTGGGTTCAGAGAAGTTAACACATGTTTTGGACCAGGACCCTCCCACCTTACCAGCTCGTCCATCCACTGAACAGAGAGCGTCTCTGGAAAAATGGATTGACGAAGACAATAAGGCCAGATACTACATGTTGGGCTCGATGTCTGATGAGCTCCAGCGCCAACATGAAGATATCGGGACTGCTCGCCAAATGTTGGCTCACCTGCAGGAGATGTTTGGTGAACAGAGTCGCGCAGCCAAATATCAAGTCACGAAAATGACTTTTTAAGGCTAAGATGCGTGATGGGCAGTCAGTCCAAGATCACTGTCTGACAATGATCAAGGACATGGAAGAGCTTGAGAAGCTCGGTGTGAAGTTGGACTTGGACCTGCAGAACGATATTATTCTGCAATCCTTGACTGATGCATATGGGCAATTCATCATGAATTACCACATGCATAAACTTCAGAATTCCTTGGCCGAGTTGAATGAATATGCTGGTTACCGCTGAGCTTTCTATGAAAGGTTCTAAAGGCTCAGTTCTTGCTATGGAACGGACTTCTTCCAAAAGAAAGTCTTATGGAAAGAAAAAGAAGTCTGTGAAAAAGCAAAAGGTAGAAGGATCAAAGAAGAAGAAGGCAGAACCGAAGAAGAAGGTCGATGGCAAAGGAAAGTGTTTCCATTGCAACAGCGACGGCCATTGGAAGCGGAACTGCCCTACTTACCTGGCCACCCTGAAAGAACAAGAAGGAAGGTCCTTCTGGAGGTATGCTCGTTATTGAGTCTAACCTTACGGTTTCTTCTGCATCCAGTTGGGTGCTTGACTCTGGTTCTAGTGCTCATCTGTGCACTTCTATGCAGGGTCTTGAGGATAGCAGGAGGCTGAGGGATGGAGACATGATCCTACGCGTCGGTAATGGAGCAAGAGTTGCTGCAGTAGCCGTGGGAACATACCCTCTTCGATTACCATCTGGTTTAGACTTAGTTTTGAAAGACTGTTATTTTGTGCCTGCAGCTAGCAGGAATTTGATTTCTGTTTCATGCTTAGCACAAGAAGGTTATGTGATCACCTTCTTTAAGGACCATTGTAACATTCTTTATGAAAGAAATAAAATTGCAAATGGTTTCCTTATTAATGGTCTTTATCAGCTACATATTGATGTACCTATTCTAACTATCGAGCAAAACGTGAATGCCAAACGACCTAGGGATAGTCCAAACGACAGATATCTATGGCACCTGAGATTAGGTCATATAGCAGAAGATAGGATCAACAAATTGGAGAAAAATGGGCTATTGAGTCCATTGACTTCCGAGTCATATCCAACTTGTGAATCTTGTCTTCAAGGCAAAATGACTAAACTCCCTTTTGTTGGACATGGGGAGAGGGCCACAGATCTCCTTGCCCTAGTACATACTGATGTGTGCGGCCCATTCGATGTGCCGGCTAGAGGCAATTTTGTCTACTTCATTACCTTTACCGATGATCTGTCTAGGTATGGGTATGTGTATCTTATGAGACACAAGTCTGAAGCTTTTGAAAAGTTCAAAGAATTCAGACATGAAGTAGAAAAACAAACTGGAAAACCCATTAAGGTTCTTCGATCAGATCGAGGAGGTGAATACCTTAGCCGGGAATTCCTAGACTATCTTAAGGAAAATGGCATAGTCTCTCAATGGACTCCACCAGGAACACCTCAACTCAACGGGGTTTCAGAACGGAGAAATCGGACTCTATTGGATATGGTTCGATCCATGATGAGCTTCACAGACCTCCCTGATTTTCTTTGGGGACACTTCATTGTTAACTTCAATCTATCTTACTGAATAGGGTTCCCTCTAAAACCGTTCCTACCACACCGTATGAGATATGGCACGGTAAGAAACCAAGTCTGAGTCATCTCAGAATTTGGGGTTGTCCGGCTCATGTCAAAAGACAACAAGCGGACAAGTTAGAGTTTAGGTCCTTTAGAGCTCGATTCATAGGATATCCTAAAGAGTCATTAGGATACTATTTCTACATTCCAGAAGACCACAATGTGATTGTGAGTCGACATGCCATATTTCTTGAAAAATAGTTTATTCAAGATAGTGGCATTGGAAAGCAGATTAAGCTTGATGAGAAAGTCTCACAAGTGGAAAGAGCTAAGGACCAAGTGGAACCAAATCAGGTTGAGCCAATAAGAACACTACCTCCTCCACCTCGTAGATCGGAAAGAGTTTCCCGTCCCCCTGAAAGATACTTAGGTATTATTTCAGAGGATGTAGAGGAAATGTTCCTCATAGGTAATGGTGCTCATGGTGATGATCCCAAAACCTACAACGAGGCGATATCAGATATCGACTCCGAGAAATGGCTTGAGGCAATGAAGTCAGAAATTGACTCGATGCACTCAAACCAAGTCTGGACCTTGGTAGATCCACCAGAAGGTATAGTACCTATTGGGTGTAAATGGATCTTCAAGAGAAAGATTGGTGCAGATGGGAATGTGGAGACATTCAAGGCTAGACTAGTGGCAAAAGGTTATAGTCAACGTGAAGGCATTGACTATCAGGATACCTTTTCCCCAGTGGCTATGCTAAAATCCATCCGCACATTGCTTGCTGTTGCAGCCTATTTCGATTATGAAATATGGCAAATGGACGTGAAAACGGCATTCCTAAATGGATATCTTGAGGAAGATATCTATATGGAACAGCCGCTAGGTTTCACATCCAGTGATACTGATCACAAGGTTTGCAAGCTGCAAAGGTCCATATATGGACTTAAGCAAGCATCTCGGAGCTGGAACACTCGTTTCAATGATGTGATCAAAATGTTTGGTTTCATCAAAAACGAAGAGGAACCGTGTGTTTTCAAAAGGGTCAGTGGGAGCGCTGTTGTCTTCCTCGTATTGTACGTGGATGACATCCTCCTTATTGGGAATGATATTCCCATGTTGACATCAGTCAAGATGTGGTTGTCTAAGGAATTCTCCATGAAAGACCTAGGTGAAGCATCCTTTATTCTAGGAATTAAGGTCTATAGGGATAGACCGAATAGGATGCTAGGACTTTCACAGAAGATGTACATAGAGGAAGTACTAAAGAGGTTTAGTATGGAAAACTCTAAGAGGGGATTAATACCCTTCAGACATGGTATTCATCTTTCCAAGAAGATGTGCCCCAGCACACCTGAGGAAATAGAACGCATGAGCAAGATCCCTTATGCTTCTGCAATAGGGAGCCTCATGTATGCCATGCTATGTACACGACCTGATATAGCCCATGCTGTGAGTGTCACAAGCAGATATCAGTCAAATCCAGGTGAAGAACACTGGACTTCTGTGAAATGTATCCTTAAGTACTTGAGAAGAACTAAGGATATGATGTTGGTCTTTGGTAATGGAGAACTCCAATGGTCCAGGGATACACAGACTCGGACTTCATGTCCGATATAGATGATCGAAAGTCGACATCTGGAAGTCTGTTTGTGTGCAATGGTGGAGCTGTCAGCTGGAAGAGTTCCAAGCAAACTGTGATAGCAGATTCCACCATGGAAGCAGAATATATAGCTGCATCAGAGGCTGCAAAGGAAGCATTCTGGTACAAGAAGTTTGCTGCAGAAATTGGAGTAATGCCATCAGATGCCATTCCTCTTTACTGCGACAACAATGGCGCCATAGCCCTTGCTAAGGAGCCGAGGTCTCACCAGAAGTCCAAGCACATTGAGCGGCGATATCATCTCATCCGCGATTACCTTGAGAAAGGTTACGTTGAGGTCAAGAGAGTCAACTCCGCAGATAATGTGGCAGACCCACTTACAAAGCCGTTGGGCCAGCAGAAGATCGAAGCCCACCTTGAGAAGATGGGACTTAGACTTGTAGCCAATTGGCTTTAGGACAAGTGGGAGATTGTTAGATATATGTGCCCTAGAAGCCAGAATTGGCTGACACTTGTAATACACTTCTAGGGGCAAAATTGTAATTTTGACTATAATTAATGAAATGGGTTATTTTCTATCACACATGTGTATTTAGTGTCTGTGATACATCCTTTGAGTTAATGGTAATGATAATTCATATTTTCAAGAGTTGAAAATTTAAGACATGAATAATCATTATTAACTCATAAAAGCTCCCGACCATAGGATCATCACGAGGATGGTGATTGATCCGGAAGGTTGGTGTACGATCGCTTCTCTTTAGTAGATGAGTCTTGAGTCTACGGTGTGGAGACACCGGAGCGAGAGTACAGGTACTCGTTAGAGAACGAGGGCACTGAGCGTGACCACCTCGAGTAGTCATTAGGGAGTCTACCTTCTCGTCAATGACTGACTCGATGCTGCAGTAGTGTGTCTGGTTCTTTGACCTGAGATGCATCGGCAGTTCACCTTGAGGGTGTTATAGTTTGACTACACCATTACTCGGTCTCCTAGCCATATGGAACCCTGAGGTGTATGTTGGCTATAGCATGTTCATTGTAGGAACTGGATTGCATCAAGATGGGAATCTATCTACCTCGGTGGTAGAGGAGTAGCCCTATGATGATCATGAGAATCAAGTCCTGAAGCCCATGGCCATGGCAGAGTGAAATAATAGAAAGAGTTTCTATTTAGATTTTCACATTGGACTCGAATCGAATGATTACATCATATGACAGAGACTAGGGTTTGACGAGTTCACCTTAACCCTAATCTGATCGGGGCTCAAGATAGAAGAACTGAATCACACAGGTAGCTGCACCAAGAGGTTCGCATTCAGCTCTGATGGGTTGCCACCATATACTGCTAGGTGTCACTGGTGGATTTTGGGAGCAATTAGAATGATTTAGATGATCGATCATTCTAGCTGTTCGAATCAGAAGAGTTCTGATCCATCGAAAGGAGTTTCGATGATGTCGATGATAGAGATCATGACATATCCCATTACCATACAGAACTGAACCTAACTGGGTCACACAAACAAGGGTTTGAATCTGGTGATCATCAATTGAACTGATCTAGTTCAATTGATCTGAATGAGATTCAATTAGGTTCAAGGAAATCGTGCTAGCACTCGATTGAACCTAACGTTCTTCTTTTGCTATCATAAATAAGTCGTCCTGTCTGAGCCAAAGGAGTTTGTGCTCAAACAGAAGGCCTTCATATGGTCTGACTAGAGGTTGTCCAAGTCAGAATAGGTTGTCTTATTTGTAAGACATTACCTGCCATTTTTGGTCACCTGCCATTTCTTGTTCTTTGACTTTGGTCAAAAGTCTACCTTTGACTGGTCAAACGTTGACCATTCACCCTTTGACTTTTGACCACATGTCATGCACCTATTGGAGAGCTGGTGGGGGCTTGTCCCCCTGCCAGAACCTGGCAAGGAGAAGGGCGCACGCCAAGGGTGGCGTGAGCCCAAGTAGGAGGCGCCTAGGAGTCCTTGTTGGACAAGGACTCCATCTCCCTTTAGGATTCCAATGAGAGTTCTTCTAAGAATCCAGTTTGACTGGTCCAAGGCACTCCTCCAAGTAGGAATCCAGGGGACTCTAATCCCACCAATCAGATTTAGATCTGATTTCACAAAGGGTTGTGATTGGTTGGGAGGAAGATGACTTGGATCACGCTTAGTCTATATAAGAGACCCAGCGCCCAAGTGAAAAAATAATCAAGAAGCAATCTTCCCACGCCCCAAGGCTGCCTCTCTCCCCTTTCTCCACGCCATACTCTCTTCTCCCCTTGCTCTCCACGTCCAAAAGTGTTTTGGATTTGGATTGGTGCGATTTAGATCAAGAAAAGGAGATCAAAAGCAAGAAGGCTGCGCTGCTGCGAAAGAACGACTGCAGATCTTCAAAAGGAGTTTTGAAGATCCTCCAGATCAGATCCAGATCTGATTTTTGGAGGCGTGATAGAGAAGAAGAGGATCTCTAGATCCAGCCCGAGTGGATACCGGTAGAGGCCAGGCGCTTGCGTGGCTTGATCCAGAACCTTCCGCTGCAAACAGGATCATCAACAGGGTAATAGGATTACCCTATTCAGGTAAATTGAATGTGATTTAATTTATCCTTTTCATTTAATTTTTATTAAATAAATAAGAATCAGATCTGAAGCATCCCTGATCTGACGCAGATCTAAGAGAAAAATTTTGAAATATATCTCTTGATCTGATCAGATCTGAACGAACCTGGTCAGGGAAATCAGGATTCCCTTCAGATTCTTCTATTTGTCGAACTCCTCAAGTTCAACCTTAGAAATACTAGTTTCTTCTTCAAGAAACTTCTTTTTCAAAAAAGTTGCTCTATTACTGATGAACAACTTTTGTTCTTCAGCATGGTAGAAGTAATATCCTTTAGTTTTCTTTGAATACCCAATAAATAGACATATGTTAGACCTTGGTCCAATCTTGTCTATTTTCAAATATTTGACATAAGCTAAATAACCCTAGATCCTAAGGTGTGAGAGTACCAGCTTAAGTTCTATCCATATCTCATATGGTGTCTTACTTACAGACTTTCTTAAAACCCTATTCAACAAGTAATAAGCTGACTCTAGTGCATATCCCTAAAAGAAGATCTGCAGACTCATAAAGCCCATCATGGATCAGACTATGTCCAACAAGATTTGATTCTTTCTTTCAAATACACCATTAAGCTATGGTGTCCTAGGAGCGGTCCATTGGGAGAAAATTCCATTCTCTTCTAGATATGTCAAAAACTCACTAGTAAGGTATTTACCTCCTCAATCTGATTGAAGAATTTTAATACTTTTACCAGTTTATTTCTCTACTATAGTACGAAATTGTTTGAATATTTCAAATAATTCAGACTTGTACTTCATAAGATAGATGTATCCATACCTCAATAGAATGTCTATAAATATAATGAAGTAGTCATATCAACCTCTAGCACTTATGTTCATAAGTCTATATACATCAGTATGTATGAGACCTAGAAGTTGTAGGAAAAATCTAGGATTTCTAGCATGTATTTTGAAACTTTTTCAAAAACTAGAACAACAAAAACTATAGATTAATCTAATTAATCTATAAAATATGCAAATATACTTTATATCTAGGATCTAATGATATAATTTATGCATGCATATAAATTTAAAAATTAAATAAAGAATAAAAATAATGATGTTGATCATATCAATGTCAAACAGGAAAAACTAGATCTGATTTAGTCAAGAATTGAGATCAAATCTCAATACCTTATTCATGAATTTTGATCTCCACTTGCTGATATGAGACTGAGGTTATTGCTTCAAGTTGCATATGCATCCGGCCAATATGAGAAATCAACACGAAGCCCTGATCGTGATCTGAAGTCCAGCAATCAAAAAATTAGTACAGTATGCTAGTACTATTCTGATCCTTCTTTGATGGTTGATGCTAATTTTTCTTCTTCAAATGACTTGAACTCTTCAAGAATCAAAGAAGGAGAAAGGAGGATCTAGAGAAATTGGTGGAATAAGATCTAAAACACAAACCCTAGAGAAGACCCTTCTTCTCTAGGCCTTTCCTCTCACCTAGGTATAATGATTTGTGCCTTTACAAAAGCTCATGCCTAAAGCTTTGATGCATCCAAGTCTCCCATGCTCAAGTCCTCTCTCTTATATGTAAAACCTCTAAAAAAAATCATGTCCTAACTCCCTTTATATAGAGAGTTAGAGAAGAGTCCGTATCTAGGTCAAACACCTAGATAGAGAGTCCAAAAGAGAGAAGGATTGGGGCACCCAACTCTTGGGTGCCTTCACAATATTTCTAGGCATGGAGACCCAGGTTTTAGCACACAATAAGCCTCATAATTCCCATGAAAATCTTAGGAAAAAATAAGGATAACTGGCATTACAAATAGATAGAGTTTTGGGTTTGTAAAACTCTATCAAATAGAGTTTAAGATCATCACTACTTCTTAGTTTTGATCAAACCCAAAATCACAAACCATCCAAGAGGGTTATGGGCACAAGGATTGGTGTGGAGCCTCTCTAGAAATCAGATATCCCCTGCCAAAACCAAGGGTGGGGCATGGAGAAAGCTAAATGGTGCTAGGGCGGAGTCCTATTCTAATTAGGACTCATGCTTTTAACTAGCCAAACCAAATCATTAGCCTAATTAAAATAGATTTTGATGCAACCCAACTAATGATATTTTTAAACCAATTAGAAACCCAGTTAAATCAAATTAAATTAAATTAAATTTTGATTTAAAATTTTAATTAAAATTGAAATTAGGTGCATTGAAGTCCTAATTCAGTTGGAAATTGTTCTTTCTTATAATTGGCTTATCCTATAAATCAATTAGACTTGATCCAACCAAGTCCAAACCAAATCTAATTAAATTATATTTAATTAGACTTGATCTTATCCCTTTAGCTCAATTAGATTGAGACAATTAGCAATATGCTTACTAATCGATCCTCCTGTAATACTTGCACCAGGTCAAACATCAATCGTATTGAATATTTAACCCTAAAATGATTCTTAATCATTGATCAACCATCTGATCAGATCAAAATCTCTAATGTGTGTGACCCTATAGATTCAAATCTAAGCTAGTAGTATAGAAATAAATTTCTATACTATTTGAAGTGATCATTTAGCAATGGTACCCGATAGCCGGATAGATCAAATATATAAAGCAACACTCTTAAAATCCATGTGGATATGGTTTCCATATAATTCATCCTCTTGACCATGAATACTCATAGGATGACTTAGGGTTTAACTATCAACTCAGAATAGGTCATCCATATTATATTTCAAAATACCAAATCCATCTCTTGGATAACCCTAGCCAAGGTTTTATCAAATTGAAAAATAAGGATGCATTATCTCCAAACTCTTGGAGTGATCAATCCCATTTTGATCACTCACCAACTTCACAAGTATTTGATTGTATCCAAAAATTTTTCATCACTGAATTAAAAATTTAGGTAGTCCGGCACCAAAGCACAGTGAGTTGCTTGCAAGCCACCATGGTGATCTCAGGTTTAAGGGATACTTATGCCCATATCTCATCAGAGCAATTCTCGATAGTAGAATGCTCTGAAGTTAGTCATGTTTAGTAATGATGTACCCCTACATCTCATCTATATGCTATATCAGTATTTTCATACTTCTTAGTTAAGAGGACAACCAACCCATATGGCACATAATGACCTATACTCGATAAATATTATCATTCTGATTAACAACATATCATTTGATCATGAATAGTTTAAGGACTAATCGATAAATCATCTCTTTATCGAATCTAAATAGTCCTTTGGACTTCATCACAATACTAGAGTTCATTAGATGATGTAAATTTATGATGAAAAATGCTAGAATAAATATTTTATTTATTAATAAATTATTTATATTTATAAAATAGCATAATTATCAACAAACTGATGATTCACTTTGGAACATATTTTTCAATAACTTTCACTTATCTTAAATCCATTCGGTACAGTATCTAATATTCATCTTCGACTTATGGTCGTTGAACTCCTTTACCATCAAGGCTTTAGTAAGGGAGTCAGCCAGGTTCTCCTTTCTGTCAATCTTCTAAAGGTTGATATCACCTCAATCCACGATCTTTCAAGCTAGGTGATAGCGGCATAGTATATGCTTCATCCACTGGTATGCCTTTGGTTCCTTTGCCTGAGCCATGGCTCCAGTGCTATTGTAGTAGAGTAGAACCGGACTATCTAGGAAGGATGTTATTTTGAGCTTGATGATGAACTTCCTCAGCCACATAGATTCTTTCACGATATCTGATGCTGTGATGTACTCCACCTCATAAACTAAGTCTACTATAGTGTACTGCTTGAAACTCTTCTAGCAAATGGCTCTACTACTTAATGTAAAGATATAACTCGACACACTCTTACTGTCATCGTGGTCAGATTAAAAGCTGGGGTTTGTGAACCCCATAAGTTTCAAATCCAACTTACCATAAATGAAACACTGGTCCTTAGTATTTTTTAAATACTTAAGGATAGCTCTCACCACCTTTTAGTGGTTCTCCCCTAGATCAGATTGGTATCTACTCACTACTCCTAGTGAGTATACTTAATAAGGGTTATAAATACACTAATAAAAGTATTAAATTATAAAATAATTTATTTTATTTTTAAAAAATTGATGCTTTTATTAATCTTTTGCAGAAAAGAAGGTTGCTAATAAGAAGAGCTCAATTTTTTAGTTGAAAAGAAAAAAAATTAAAGCAAAATGGACTTAAAATGAGCCCAAAATTAAATTCAAAAGAATATATATATATATATATATATATATATATATATATATATATATATATAATAAGTTGGCTGGTCTAGACCAAACCAGCTTGAAAACTAGCTCAAACGGCCTAGCTTGACTGCAATCAACTCGCATGCGAACCGGATAATCCTTGACATCATAGTGATGTTAGGAATGTTGGAAAATATATCCTAAAGCCAATCATCTAGATTGTAGATGGTTGAGCTGAATATAATTTGTACTTAAATTATAAAGAAAAAATTAATATTTTGGCTTTTCATCATATTTTTGCATTTTTCTATAATGAACTCTTCTATGATGAAGTCCTTAGGACTATTTAGATTCGACAAAGGAGGATTTATTGTTTAGTCTTTAAACTAGTTCACAATCAAATGATTCATTGTTATCCAAGACAACAACGTATTGAGTGTAGGTCGTTATGTGCCATAAGTTTTGGTTGTCCTCTTAACCAAGTATGGAGATACTATTATGGCATGCAGGTGAAGTGTAGGGATACATTTCACTGAACATGACCCAACTATGGAGCTCTCTATTGTTAAGAGTTGCTCGCAAAGGATATCGGTATAAGTATTCCTTAGACCTGAGATTACCACGGTGACTTGTAAGCAACTCACTACATTTAGGTACCAAACTATCTGAATTTCTAATTCAGTGATAGAAGGCTATTGGGTGTAGTCAAGTACTTATAAAGTCGGTACATGAGTCAAGATAGGATTGACCTCTCTAAGTGTTGGAGTAAGTGCATCACTATATTTTAATTTAACAAAATCTCAGTCAGGGTAGTCCATTCGATGGGCACTGAATTTTGAAATAGACTGTAGATGACTTTCTAGGATTTACAATTAAATCCTAGGTCATTTTTTGAGTATTGAGGTCAAGGGGATGAATTATATGGTAATTATATACCACAGGTTCATCGATATTGCATTGCGACTATTCGATCTATCTGAACATCGGGTACCATTGCTAGATGGTTACATCGATTGGTATAGAAAATTTATTTCTATACTACCAACTTAGGATTTGAGCCTATGGGGTGGCACACAATAGGTATTCCTACCTGATCTGATGGCTGATCAAGAGTTCCAATGGTCTGAGAATCTATGGTCAAGAGTTTCACTGGACTAGGACTCTGTGATTAGGAGTCTCACTTGACTGAAACTCTATCATTATGGGTCCTACTAGACTGAAACTCAGAGTCCTGCTTATCTGAAACTCTTTGATCAAGAGTCCTACTGATTTGGGACTCTATGATCATGAATTTCATTCATTTGGGACACTGGATTCAAGAGTCCCACCGGATTGGGACTCTTTAAGAGTTTCATGTAAACAGAACTCTACTACCCAGACACCCATCCAATTAGGATTCTATATTTATTAGAGGATTAATTAGCAATTTGATTACCAATTAGCTTAATTTGATAGAGCGATGAGGATTTGATCAAATCTAATTGAATTGGATTTGACCTAATCAGGTCATAGATGACCTAATTGCTATGAGAGATTCGACCCTGATTTGATCAGATGCTGGACCTAATTAATTTCTAGTTTGATTAGAAGTTTATTAGTTTGGGTTAAGCCTAATTTGGTTGGATTTAACCTAGTCTAATTGGGTCTGGAATATTTGGTTTGGTTGAAATCAATTTGGATTAATTCAAATGAGTTTTGAAATTTGAATTACTTCTCCCTGCGCCACCCTACTTTGACCACACCTCTCTCTCACACAATTTTAGATTTTGCATGAGAGTTTCTCATGCCTTGAAGTTTTCTGTGCCTCCTATCTTATCTGCATTTGACCTAGTCCAAGTGTTGGACCAGTTCAAATCTAGTTGAATTTTGAATTCTACTAGTTTTGATGGAACCACCTCTCATCCTTATCCTTTTCTTCATGCCCCATAAAATGTTACAAGATTTTTTTCTTGGAATTTTTTAGAGTGGGCATAGAAGGAGAGTCTTGCTTGTCACCCAGCTAAAAGTGGCGATTGGAAGTGGATAAGGATTCATTTAAATTTGAATTTGAATGAGAGGTTGAAACAAGTTCAACCTCCAAGCCTTATCCCCTTCCATGCATATTTTCCATGTTATGGTCACTCATTTTAAGAAGAAATTTTTTGTGCATGCATAGGAGAGGAAGAGGTTCTATGAGAGAGAAAACCAAAGAGAGGGGGTGCTGTTCTGAATGTAGAAAATTCCATAGAGAGAGAAAAAAGGATCCTACACCATTTTTTTCTCACATGCCTCTTTTGATTTTTTTTTCTTTTGGTCACCCATCTTAAGAGTATTTGGGATTGGGTGTATGGTAGAGGGAGAGTCTCTCTTCTCATGAAAATTTGTTTCATGGGAAAATTATTAAGAGAGAGGGTGTGAGAAGATTTTTGAGTGTCAGGGTTTCTTAGGTGTGTGAAACCCTAGAGTTGGGACTCTAGGTTCGAGTGCAGAGATCAAGTACTGTGAGTGCCCAATCACCACTAGATTTTCACCACTATCTCATCATCGTCCAATGTACATGATCTGATTTTTTGGAGCTTTCAAGAGATCAAAAAAAGGTGATCGATTAGATCAATTAAAGATTAGTCGTTGAAGGCCTCGGCGAGGAGCTAGCACTCCGGTGGAGTTGGTTAGGACCAGGAGCTCCATGTGGACCAACCATAGAGGTCGAATGAGTGTGTGGCTGCAATGTAACACCAAAGCTTCTTTCGATGGATTTTGATCATGGAGATCAGCTACTCGTGCATAGGTATCATGTTCTGAATACTAGTAGGTTAGTTGATATGATTTACTAATCTTATGCATTTAATTTTTTGTTACATATTAACATGTCTAGATATAGATGTAGGGTTTCCGATATGATCAATGTATGCTTAGTATTAATTTTAGATTAATATTTGCTTTTGCTATAATAAAATTTTGAAAAAATTTTGAAAAGCATGCTAAAAATCTTGCACGATTTCCGTCATTGGTATCAGAGCAAGGATTGCTTGACATATTCTAATATATTAATTAAAAAATTAAATGTTTATATATATGATATGTTTTATATTTAGATAACTTAGTAATTGAGAATGAATGAGCCACCAAGCCATCCAGTCATAAGGAATAAGTATGGTTTAAAGGCTATCTCCTCCTATTTAGTGGGGATCCCTTATGGTGGTAGGAGTGCCACCATAAATTCATTCATTAAGATGAACAGTGAAAGAATTTTATTGAAATTATTTTAATATAAAAGTTAAACATGAATGTATTTAGATTAGTTTTGAAAAGTAGATTCATGGTTTATTTTTTATTATATTTTATTTTTTATTTAAAACTAGCAATAGGTTGCTATTTATGAAATGAGCTGACCCATTTATAAAATGAGTCAACCCATTTAGTGAACAAAAAATAAAAACCTTTCAAAATTTAAAAATTATGTTCAAAATGCTGAACCCCAATCCATCAACCCAAAAACTTAATTAAGAGAATTAAGTATTGTCTATAAGGATTTAGAATTATGAATTAAAGATCCTAAGACAAAATCATAAAACTATAGGTTAAAGGGTTAGATGAATTAGGTTCATTAATTGGGTTAGACCTAAGGTTAGTTAAAGAATGAATTAATCTAGAGTAATTGATTAAATCTAACCAAGTGTTGAATTAGATTAGGTCAAGGATACTCTAGACTCAACTTCAATAGTTATAGTTGGATGAGTTTATGTCTTTGATGAGATCAAGATGGACTTGATTCATGGCTAAGTGGTCTAGCCTAAAATTACTAGGTTGATCAGATTAAACCTAATTAACCAGTTGGTGTCTAAGGTAAGTTTGGCAATCTAGATCAGTGGTTTTTAATTGAGAGCTACTTTCACTGATTTGGTCTTTGATGAGTTAACGACATATTCCTTCCACTGATCTCACTTACCTAGCTGACATGGTTGATTAGAGTTTAATTAGATCACTTGATGATTTGGACTGATCCATGTTACTAGGAATTAGTTTGACTGATTTCAATCAGTAAGACTGAATTAGGTGCCCTTGGACCTAAATTGATCCTAGTCTTAACCTATTGACTTAGTGAAGTTAGTGGAAGAAATTGGTCCGTGTCCTTTCTATCCTTAAATCACAAGTAACCTAAATCCTCTAAATTATTAGGTTCTTAAAAATGATTAAGTTATGGAGATAACCGAGTCATAGCCTCACATTAAGGTGAATAGTAATGAGTCCAATTTTTTGGATGGACATTGGAGATGCCTAACACCTGGTGTTCATTTAGATATTAAAATTACTGTCCATCATATGATGTTTAGGTCATACTTTCTTAATGGTGATCAAGTTGGCCAGAGCTTTCCTCAGGCCTGGTCATCATTGGTTTGATCCACTGAACTCAATCATGTTATGGTTGGACCTAACTGGACCTTTTCAATGGAGGCCAAAGCCTACTGAATTAGCTTCTGGGGCAAAATTAAATACTAAAAATTGTTTGGAGATATAATTGGTTTTGAACCTACCTATTAATGTACATGGGTTGGCCAGAGCCTATCTCAGACTCGTCTGTAGTCTATGTGGATTCCAGCATCGACTAAGGAGTTAGTGTAATTCTTCGAATTGGAGGTAGAGGCTACCAAATCATTAAAATAGTGGGAGGATCTTTAGACTAAAGTCCAAGTCTTTAGGATTAATTAATTCAAGTACTAATAAGATTTCATGTTTTTCTTTTAGATAAATAGAATGGCTAGTGTTAGTCCACTTCATTCACTGTTGGACAGTGGCAAGTGTTTAGAATGTAAGAATAAGGAGTCTAGTGTTGACCTCAATCAAGTAGACCTAAAGAGGAATGGTCCTCTTGATCTGAATAGGCTAAATAGGAGAAATCAGCAAGTGGTTGCTGGTCAAGGCTATTATATGATAACATCTTGCAATTTCTCTATTTGTAATACATCTACTTGGGTATTAGATATCGGAAGTCCAATTCACATATACAATTCATTGTATGGACTTCAAATTGGTAGAAAATTTGAGAATGGCAATAGATTCTTTAATGTTGGGGATGGAAGTAAAGTTTTAATCCTAACATTGAAAACTCTTGAGCTATTTTTTAAACATAATAATATCGTTTTAAGTAACTATCACTATTGTCCATCTTTTATGATGAACATAATATCTGTTGGGCTTTTGATTCAGGATGGTTATTGTTTGTCAATAAAAAAATATTATTATGATATCATTATGAATGGTGTTACAGTAATGCAAGGATAATTAAGAAATAATATTTATATTTTATCATAGCCTATTAGTGTAATGTACACATCAAATAAATATCCAAAACTAGATCATGTCTTCGATGCCTATCTTTGGTACTATCGACTAGGTCATATAAACAAGAATAGGATCAACAAGTTAGTCAAGGGGCATATCCTTGACATCCATGATTGTGAATCATTGAATACCTGTGTGTTTTATTTTCTTGGTAAGATGACCAAGTCACTTTTTACTAGAAAGGATGAATGGGCCACTAAACTTCTAGGTCTAGTACATACTGATGTATATGGACCTTTGAACATATGTGCTAGAGGTGGGTTCTACTACATTATATTTACTGACGATCTATCTAGGTATGGGTACATCTATCTTATGAAGAGTAAATCTGATTTGTTTGAAATGTTGAAATAATATTGAAATGAGGTAGAAAAATAACTTGAAAAGAGTATTAAAACTCTTTGATCTAATTGAGGAGGTGAATACCTTTTCAATGAATTTTTGACATATCTAGGAGAGAATGAGATTTTCTCATAATGGATCCTTTTTAGAACACTACAGCATAATGGTGTATCTGAAAGGAGGAATCAAACCCTGTTGGACATGGTTTAGTCCATGATGGGCTTTGTGAGTTTGCCAATTTCTTTTTGGGGTTATGTATTAGAGACTGCTTGTTATGTTTTGAATGCTGTTCCGAGCAAGTCTGTTGCAAAGATTCTATATAAGATATGGACTGGGCATAAGCTGACACTCTCTCACTTTAGGATTTAGAGATGTTTGGCTTATGTAAAATATTTGCAGCCAGAAAAGTTTGGACCTAGATCCGATAAATGCTTGTTTATAGGGTACCTTAAGAAAACTAGGAGATATTACTTCTATCTTGCTGAAGAGCAAAAGATGTTCATCAACAATAGAGCAGTCTTTTTGAAAAAGGAGGTTCTTATGAAAGGAACAGCTACCTCTAATGTTGAGCTTAGTGAAGTTTGATAGGTGGAACAACCGATACATTCTAGTGAACCTACAGAATTGGATTTGATAAGATCAAACCTAGAGCCTATTGTAGAGGCACTTTTGAGAAGATCTGATAGAGTATCACATTAACTGGATAGATACTATAGTTTCTTGGTCCAGGATGGTGATCCTGTTGAACTCGATGAGAATGATGAGGATCCTATCACCTATATGGATGCCATGCAAAGGTTCAATTCCCATCAATGGTTGGAAGCCATGAAGTCCAAAATGGAGTCCATGAAAGTCTATGGACACTAGTTGATCCACCTGAAGGGGTAAAACCTATTGGGTGTAAGTAGATTTTTTTAAAAAAATGGGGTGCAAATGAGAAGGTAGAGATCTATAAAGCTCGTCTGGTTATCAAGGGATATTATCAATGTTATGGTATTTACATGATGCGGTATTTTTTTCGATGGCAATGCTCAAGTCTATTTGGATTATGCTTGCGATAGCAGCACATCTGGACTATGAGATCTGGCAAATAGATATAAAAATAGTTTTTCTAAATGAAGAACTGGACAAAGAGGTATATATGATACAGCCGAGGGTTTCACGTTCACAGACGAGTCCAAGGTGTGCAAGCTTTAGAGATCTATTTATGGATTAAAGCAGGTATCTTGAAGTTGGAACATGCATTTTGATAAGATTATTAAAACATATGGCTTTGTTAAGAATGGAGAAGAATCCTGCATGTACAAATGGGCTAATGGTTCTGTAGTAGTATTTCTTGTACTATATGTAGATGATATTCTCTTAATCAGGAATAACATTCCTATATTATAGAAAATAATAAGTTTGGCTCTCATCGCAATTCTCCATGAAGAACTTGGGAGAAGCTTCCTACATCCTAGGGATAAAGATTTATAGGGATAGATCTAAAAGGTTGCTTAGATTGTCCCAGTCCACGTACATCGATACCGTGCTGAAAAGGTTCAGTGTGAAAAATTTCATGAAGAGATATCTCTCGATAGGCCATGGGATTACTCTCTCTAAGAGGGATTGTCCAACAACTTTTTAAGAGAGAGAGAGCGTATGAGTAGAATACCATATGCTTCAATAGTGGGTTCTATTATGTACGCCATGATGTGTACGAGACTGGATGTTGCATACTCACTAGGGGTAGTGAGTAGATACCAGTCCGATCTAGGTGAGAATTACTAAAAAGTTGTAAAGACAATCCTAAAGTATTTGAGAAATACTAAGGACCAGTGGCTCATCTATGGAGATACTGACTTGAAACTTGTGGGATACACTGATTTCAATTTTCAGTCAGATAATGATGGCAATAAGAGTATATTAGGTTATGTTTTTATCCTAAATGGTGGAGTAGTCTGCTGGAAGAGTTCCAAGTAGCACACTATGGTCGATTCTATATGCGAGGTAGAGTATGTCGTGGCATCTGATGCTACGAAGAAAGCTATGTGGTTGTGGAAATTCATTGGTGAGTTGGAAGTGGCACCCTCCTTGGATGGTTCGGTTCTGCTATATTGTGACATCACTGGCGCCATAGCTTAAGTGAAGGAGCCGAAGGCACATCAGCGCATCAAGCATATTCTACGTCGCTACCATCTTGTACGAGAGATCATGGAATGAGATGATGTCAAGCTTCAGAAGATCGACAGAAAGAAAAACATGGCTGACCCATTTACTAAAGCTCTCGAAATCAAAGAGTTTGACAATCACAAATGGAAGATGGGTATTTGATACTATTCTAAGTGGCTTTAGTCTAAGTGAGAGTTGTTGGAAAATGTATCCTAAAGTCAATCATCTAGATTATAGATGGTTGAGCTACATATAATTTATACTTGAATTATAAATAAATGAAATTATTATTCTAGATTTTTATCATATTTTTGCATCTTCCTATAATAAACTCTTCTGTGATGAAGTCCTTAAGACTATTTAGATTCGACAAAGGAGAATTTGTCGTTTAGTCCTTAAACCAGTTCGTGACCAAATGATTTATTGTTACCCAGGACAATAAAATATCAAGTGTAGATCATTGTGTTCCATAAGTGTTGGTTGTCCTCTTAACCAAGAAGTATGGAGATACTGTTATGGCATGCAGGTGAAGTGTAGGGGTACATTTCACTGAACATGATCCAACTATGGAGCTCTCTATTGTCAAGAGTTGTTCACGAAGGATATGGATATAAGTGTCCTTTAGACCTAAGATCACCATAATGACTTGCAAGCAACTCATTATACTTTGGTATTTGACTACCTGAATTTCTAATCCAATGATGGAAGGCTACTAGGTGCAGTCAAGTACTTGTGAAGTCGATGTGTGAGTCAAGATGGGATTGACCCCTCCTAGTGTTGGAGTAAGTGCATCACTGTATTTCAATTTAGCAAAACCTCGATCAGGATAGTCCAGTTGATGGATATTAAATTTTGAAATACACTGTAGATGACTTCCCAGGGTTAACAGTTAAATTTTAGATCATCTTTTGAGCATTGAGGTCAAGAGGATGAATTAAACAGTAACCATATGCCATAGGTTCATCGATATTATATTGCGACTATTTGATCTATCCACACGTTAGGTACCATTGCTAGATGATCACATCGATTAGTATAGGATTCGAATCTATAGTATTACATATAATAGGGGTTCCTACCTGATCTGATGGCTAATCGAGAGTCCTAGAGATAATAGGGGTTCCTACCTGATCTGATGGCTAATCGAGAGTCCCAATAGTCTGGGACTCTATGGTTAAGAGTCTCACTGGATTGGGACTCTATGACTAGGAGTTTCACTAGACTGGAGCTCTATCTTTAGGGGTCCCACTAGATTGGGACTTAGAGTTCTGCTTATCTGAAACTCTTTGATCAAGAGTTCCACTAGTCTGGGACTCTATGATCGAGAATTTTATTCATTTGGAATACCAGGTTCAAGAGTCCCACTGGATGGGACTCTTCAAGAGTTTCTTGTAAATGGGACTTTGTTGCCCAGATACCCATCCGATTGGTACTTTATATTTATTAGAGGATTAATTAGCAATTTGATTACTGATTAGCTTAATTTGATTGAGCGATGAGTGTTGCCCAGCTATGCAACCTAAGAGGGAGGGGGGTGAATTGGGTTTTTAAGATTTTAATGCTAATTTAAAGTTGTCAAGATTGAATGATGATAAGCAAGTAGTGTGTATGAAGCAATTTAGGTTAGATAAATATATAAAAGATTAGAAAGTAAGAATTTAATAAACTAAGAAAAGAAAGACAGCAAGTACACCATAAATAATAAAGATTTATAGTGGTTCGGTGCTTCCCTTGCACCTACATTTACTTCCCAAGCTCCTACTTGAAAAATCAAAATTACTAAACGTATTCAACCAGAATACAACGTCGGTACCTCCGACCCTAGCTATCCCAAGTTAGCACACTTATTTCTTGGATACAATCCAACCTACACACTCTGATTTAAGATTCAGATTAATCCTTCTAAATTTTGGAACCCCTCCAAAACTTGAATGAAAATAATAATGCGGAGTATAAGAGTTAATGACAATCAAATACAAGTTTAGCTCCCTTAATGAGCAAATAAAATTTTAAAAATGCTTTACACAATAATGAAGGAAGCTTTTCTGATTTTCCTTAAGGTTGTTGGAGACTTGAATAAGCTCTTAAGAGGTTGGTGAACTTGAAAATGAAAGCTTCTTTTCTTAAAGAGGACTTTTTGCTTAGGACTGAATTGAATGTGATGAAATCTCTTATGTTTTTCTTTTTATAGCCTTTTAAATCTTCAATGGATGGAGGAGAGAATCCTGGGTAAGATTTGTAGCCATTGGAGATCTTAAAGAAAGCATTAAAAGCTGCCAAAATGGGATAAAACTAGTCATTGTAGAAAATTTCCATCACAAGAGTCGACCTCTGGCACAGGGGTCAACTTCGAGGTCGACCTTTGAGATAGAATTCAAAAAAATAATTGTTCTATATTTTTGGCCTTTGGAACAATAGAGGTTGATCCTGGAGTCAACCCTTGGCATAGAGACAGCGTGCCAAACAGCTCGTTTCAGTAGAGGTAGACCTAGGGGTCGACCTTTTTACTTCAAACTTGATTTTCTCCCAAAATATATTTCTAAAAATTATGGGACTACCTGCAAAGGATCAGAAATCTTCTATACTTGCTCTTGAGGCTCTTAGATCAAAATTTAATACAATTATGATTTTACCTCTGAAATAAAAAAATCTTTTTTCAAGTCAAATTCATTAGTAATCTCCTCAAATTCTTTGTAATCATCAAAATTAATTCTTGGAGCAACAATATTCCCCTTTTTTATGATGACAAAACATTTGAGCATAAGTAAAAAATAAAGCATGTAGAAGCTTACATCACTTACTAGAATATCATATTTAGTTATTTGACAAATATTGTATAAAGTATAGTTTGAAGATTACTTATGCTTAGACATTCAAATTATTTACAAAAGTATTTGACTTACTTGTTTCTTTTGTCAATTTTACTTTAATTTTGCTTATAGCCCAATTTTATTTACTCTACTCCTTTTTGACATCATCAAGTAAGATCTTAAGAAATTTTATAATTCAAAAAGAAAAAGCCTCTTTCTTAAATTATTCCATATGTTTTCCTATTAGAACAAGAATTTATAACAAAATTTTCAATTAGCTTATATACAATACAGTGTTTTCAGTATATCATAATGAAATTTTAGCCAATTCACAGAGATTACATTTCACATCATTCAAATGACATCATCATATTTATATACATATATTTACATCCAAATGATATCATTCCACATACAATAAATTATAACATCAAGTCATCAAAACATATAAGTGCTAAAGATATCAAAAAGCATTCATGAGAGTTAGGCCACCAAAACATACAAAATTCATGGATACAACTATCCATGTACCAAGCAGCCAATAGTACCAATGCCATAAGATAGATCCCAAATAAAATATAACCAACCATGACTTGATTAACAACTCATAGAAATAACTAAGAGATACTAGATCATAACCTAATGCAAAGATGACTAAACTAAATCTAGTAGAGATCATGGTTGGAAGCATCTGAATCAAATGAGAAATCAGAGATATGATGGGGTGTGTCAGGGTCAAATCCAGGAGTAGGTCCTTGACCACTGCCTCGACCATAGGTGGAGGTGCGGGCTCGAGCAGTTGGATGAGACGGCCCAGGAGCCTGAGAGGAAATGGGCTAAGCATGAAGAGCAATTCTAATAGAGTCTAAATGTCCCAAAGCTCTCGACATGGACTACATGAGGGCTTCGATCTATGTAGATAGAGAGTCATTAGAGTCTTTGAACTCTCTCCTTAGGAAGCCAAAACCATCCTCCAGAACACCATGGAGTCTGGCTACCTCAGTTGTAAGATCTGATATCTCGGTAGTGTTCTCTCTCATCTGGGGATGAGCTAGATCCAAAACCTACCTCTGTAAGTCCAAAACTCTACCTATCAATCTCAGACACATCCCTCAAGGTCCTCAAGTCATGCAGACTAAGCTGTAAGCATCTAAAAAGTAGTAGATATATATGGAGTCACAGACTGATCAGAAGATGGAATGAAGTGAGAACTCTCCCCCTGAGTGGTACTAGCCATCTGTCGAGATAAAAGACTTGCAATCCTCTGAGATAGGGTATCGATGATTGGCTGAATCAACTGGTCAGTGATCATCCTAATTTGGTCATTGGAGAATCTAACATCCATGTCTCTGCTCCTCGATGATGCCACAACTGCATCTCTCCTCACTGACTCTAAGGGACCAGTCTCATGATTAGATACAAACTAAATGTTTGGAGATCCTCTATGATCACGAGGAGGTGAAGACGATCCCTCCTCCTTAGCTCTCTCCTCATACTCAACATCTTTGGACCAACCACCATCAGTCTTTGAAAAACCCATGCGATGCAGTGTGTGGCGGTTGATGGTATCGGTGTGAGATAATCTGGTGACTGCCTCCCCCTCAAAACTAACTCCAAACCTCCTAAACACTAATGAGAGAGCCATACCATATGGAAGATGTGCTTTAGACCTATTCAAGGTCTCTCTCATCATCTCTATCATCAAAATAGGGAGGTTAAAGGGGGTCTCTGTATCACATGATACATGAGACATATGTCCCTACTAGATAATAAATCATGCCTGCCACTTCTAGGGATAAATAACTTGGTAATTATGGTGTGTAGCACTCTCATTTCAATAGAAAGAATTTTGGCCTCTAATTTAAAATTTCCTCTAAATTCTCTCCCCAAGATGGCTCTCAGTCCCTCTTCTTTATGGGTTAGTTTTATTTCCTTGTAACCCTCACATGGTAATCTTAGAATTTTTTTCAAGTGAGCTAGATCAAGAATAATCTCGATACCTTTAACAATAGATTTTACTATTCCATTGAAGTATCCCAAATTCAGGTAAAATTCTCTAACTAAATCCACATATGTAGCTTCTTTGAACTTGCAAAAGTAATCCCATCCTTGCCTTTTAATATTTGACACAAAAAAAATCCTTCTTTTTCAAAGAAACCAAAATCTACATTCTTTCCTGGTTCAAACTTTCTATCATACAGAGGGACCTTACTTGGAGTGAGAGGAGACTGAGAAGCATGTCTGGGAGAAGAGGTTGGACCAAGAGAGGGCTCGGGTGCTATTTTTTTTCGATGGGCTTCTTCCTCCAAGCAATAGGCTGACTTTCTTCTTTGCAGCAATTTCATCTTGGGCGCCATTCTAACAAAGAGAAGCGTTAATCCCACTTAAGAGTGTCAAGAACAAGTGGAATGGAGAAGATTTGAGAAGAAGAGGAAGGATTTTGAGGGAGATAGCTGATAGTGGATTTTAGGGCAAAGATTTGCTAGAACCCTTCAATTTGCCCAAATAGAAAGAAAGTAGGAAGAGATTTGGCTCCTTAAGAGATGATTTTGAAGAGGGGATTTAGGTAGGAAAGAAGATTTTGAGAGATTTGATCGATTAAGGGAGTGGAGAGGGAGAGGGCTTATGTTTGGTTGAATGAAAGAATAAGAAAGAAGGCAACAGGTTGACCTCTTCGATCGAAAATTTTCTAAATAAGAAGTCGTCCAAAGGGTTAAGTGCAACAATGACCAAAATGCCCATGAGTCACCCTCTAGGTCGACCCATGGCATAGAAAAATCCAAAGAATGATGAAAAATTCTAAAAAAATAAATCTATGATTTTAAGGGTTGAAATTTTATTTCATGATAATGATCAAGGTGAAAAAAAATCCTGATTTCTCGGACTAGGTTCATTCAGATCTGATCGAATTGAGAGATATATTTTAAAAAATTTTTTCTTTGATCCAGATCAGATCTGAGATGTTTCAAATCTGATCTTTATTATTTTAATAATTAAAATAAATTTAGATAAATTTAATTTAATTTAATTTAATTTAATTTATCTTAACGTAGGATAATCCTATTACCCGTTGATGATCCTATAAGCAGCGGAAGGTTCTGGATGTAGCCACACAAGTGCCTGGCCTCTATCGGTATCTACTCAGGATGGATCTAGAGATTCTCTTCTTTTCTATCACATCTCCAAAAATTAAATTTGAATCTGATTTGGAGGATCTTCAAAACACCTTTCGAAGATCAGCAGTTGTCTTTTGCAGTAGTGCAGCCTTCTAGCTTTCTGTCGCCTTTCTCTCATCCAGATTGCACCAACTTGGATCCCAAACCACTTTGGGCATGGAGAGGAGAGGGAGAAGATGGACTTGGCATGGAGGAGGAGGAGAGAGGCAGCCTTGGGGCATGGGAATTTTCAATGTTTTTCAATGCTTTTTGGGTTGGGCATAGGGTCTTATTTATAGATTATGCGTGATCCAACTTCTCTTCCCAACCAATCACAACCCTTTCTGAAATCAGATCTAAATCTGATTGATGGGAATAGAGTCCCATAGATTCCTCCTTAGATGGCGCCTAAGACCAATCAAACTTGATTCTTAGGAGGAGTCCAATTGGAATCCAAAAAGGAGATGGAGTCCCTGTCCAACAGGGACTCCTAGGCGCCTCCAGCTTAGGCACACGCTAAGGGTGGCATGCGCCCTCCTTCTTGCCAAGTTCTAGCAGGAGGACAAGCCCCCACTGGCCCTCCAATAGGTGCATGACATGTGGATAGAAGTCAAAGTATCAATGGTCAATATTTGACCAGTCAAAGGCTAACTTTTGACCAAAGTCAAAGGACGAGAAATGGCAGGTGATCAAAAATGGTAGATATTGTCTTACAAAATAAGACAACCCTTTTCTGACCTGGACAAGCTCCAGTCAGACCAAGTGAAGGCCTCTGATCGAGCACAAACTCCTTTGGCTCAGTCAGGACAACTATTTATGATAGTAAAAGAAGAATGTTAGGTTCAATCGAGTGCTAGCACGATTTTCTTGAACCTAATTGAATCTCATTCAGATCAATTGAACTGGATTAGTTCAATTGATGATCACCAGATTCAAACCCTTGTTTGTGTGATCCAGTTAGGTTCAGTTCTGTATGGTAATGGGATATGTCATGATCTCTATCATCGACATCATCGAAACTCCTTTCGATGGATCAGAACTCTTCTGATTCGAACAGCTAGAATGATCGATCATCTAAATCATTCTAATTGCTCCCAAAATCCACCAGTGACACCTAGCAGTATATGGTGGCAACCCATCAGAGCTGAATGCGAACCTCTTGGTGCAGCTACCTGTGTGATTAAGTTCTTCTATCTTGAGCCCCGATCAGATTAGGGTTAAGGTGAACTCGTCAAACCCTAGTCTCTGTCATATGATGTAATCATTCGATTCAAGTCCAATGTGAAAACCTAAATAGAAACTCTTTCTATTATTTCACTCTGCCATGGCCATGGACTTCTGGACTTGATTCTCATGATCATCATAGGGCTGCTCCTCTACCACCGAGGTAGATAGATTCCATCTTGATGCAATCCAGTTCCTACAATGAACATGCTATAGCCAACATACACCTCAGGATTCCATATGGCTAGGAGACCGAGTTATGGTGTAGTCAAACTATAACACCCTCAAGGTGAACTGCCGATGCACCTCAGGTCAAAGAACCAGACACACCACTACAGCATCGAGTCAGTCATTGACGAGAAGGTAGACTTCCTAATGACTACTCGAGGTGGTCACGCTCAGTGCCCTCATTCTCTAACGAGTACCTATACTCTCGCTCCGGTGTCTCCACACCGTAGACTCAAGACTCATCTACTAAAGAGAAGCGATTGTACACCAACCTTCCGGATCAATCACCATCCTCGTGATGATCCTATGGTCGGAAGCATTTTATGAGTTAATAATGATTATTCATGTCTTAAATTTTCAACTCTTGAAAATATGAATTATCATTACCATTAACTCAAAGGATGTATCACAGACACTAAATACACATATGTGATAGAAAATAATCCCATTTTATTGATTTTAGTCAAAATTATAATTTTGCCCCTAGAAGTGTATTACAAGTGTCAGCCAATTCTGGCTTCTAGGGCACATATATCTAACAATCTCCCACTTATCCTAAAGCCAATTGGCTACAAGTCTAAGTCCCATCTTCTCAAGGTGGGCTTCGATCTTCTGCTGGCCCAATGGCTTTGTAAGTGGGTCTGCCACATTATCTATGGAGTTGACTCTCTTGACCTCGACGTAACCCTTCTCGAGGTAATCGCGGATGAGGTGGTATCGCCGCTCAATGTGCTTGGATTTCTGGTGAGACCTCGGCTCCTTAGCAAGGGCTATGGCGCCATTGTTGTCGTAGTAAAGAGGAATGGCATCTGATGGCATTACTCCGATTTCTGCAGCAAACTTCTTATACCAGAATGCTTCCTTTGCAGCCTCTGATGCAGCGATATATTCTGCTTCCATGGTGGAATCTGCTATCACAGTTTGCTTGGAACTCTTCCAGCTGACAGCACCACCATTGCACACAAACAGACTCCCAGATGTCGACTTTCGATCATCTACATCAGGACATGAAATCCGAGTCTGTGTATCCCTGGACTTGGAGTTCTCCATTACCAAAGACCAACATCATATCCTTAGTTCTTCTCAAGTACTTAAGGATACATTTCACAGAAGTCCAGTGTTCTTCACCTGGATTTGACTGATATCTGCTTGTGACACTCACAGCATGGGCTATATCAGGTCGTGTACATAGCATGGCATACATGAGGCTCCCTATTGCAGAAGCATAAGGGATCTTGCTCATGCGTTCTATTTCCTCAGGTGTGCTAGGGCACATCTTCTTGGAAAGATGAATACCATGTCTGAAGGGTATTAATCCCCTCTTAGAGTTTTCCATACTAAACCTCTTTAGTACTTTCTCTATGTACATCTTCTGTGAAAGTCCTAGCATCCTATTCGGTCTATCCCTATAGACCTTAATTCCTAGAATAAAGGATGCTTCACCTAGGTCTTTCATGGAGAATTCCTTGGACAACCATATTTTGACTGATCGTCAACATGGGAATATCATTCCCAATAAGGAGGATGTCATCCACGTACAATACGAGGAAGACAACAGCGCTCCCACTGACCTTTTTGAAAACACATGGTTCCTCTTCATTTTTGATGAAACCAAACTTTTTGATCACATCATTGAAATGAGTGTTCCAGCTCCGAGATGCTTGCTTAAGTCCATATATGGACCTTTGCAGCTTGCAAACCTTGTGATCAGTATCACTGGATGTGAAACCTAGCGGCTGTTCCATATAGATATCTTCCTCAAGATATCCATTTAAGGAATGCCGTTTTCACGTCCATTTGCCATATTTCATAATCGAAATAGGCTGCAACAGCAAGCAATGTGCGGATGGATTTTAGCATAGCTACTGGGGAAAAGGTATCCTGATAGTCAATGCCTTCGCGTTGACTATAACCTTTTGCCACTAGTCTAGCCTTGAATGTCTCCACATTTCCCATCTGCACCAATCTTTCTCTTGAAGATCCATTTACACCCAATAGGTACTATACCTTCTGGTGGATCTACCAAGGTCCAGACTTGGTTTGAGTGCATCGAGTCAATTTCTGACTGCATTGCCTCTAAGCCATTTCTCGGAGTCGATATCTGATATCGCCTCGTTGTAGGTTTTGGGATCATCACCATGAGCACCATTACCTATGAGGAACATTTCCTCTACTTCCTCTGAAATAATACCTAAGTATCTTTCAGGGGGATGGGAAAACTCTTTCCGATCTACGAGGTGGAGGAGGTAGTGTTCTTATTGGCTCAACCTGATTTGGTTCCACTTGGTCCTTAGCTCGTTGTACTTGTGAGACTTTCTCATCAAGCTTAATCTGCTTTCCAATGCCGCTATCTTGAATAAACTATTTTTCAAGAAAGATGGCATGTCGACTCACAATCACATTGTGGTCTTCTGGAATGTAGAAATAGTATCCTAATGACTCTTTAGGATATCCTATGAATCGAGCTCTAAAGGACCTAAACTCTAACTTGTCCGCTTGTTGTCTTTTGACATGAGCCGGACAACCCCAAATTCTGAGATGACTCAGACTTGGTTTCTTACCGTGCCATATCTCATACGGTGTGGTAGGAACGGTTTTAGAGGGAACCCTATTCAGTAGATAAATTGAAGTTAACAATGAATGTCCCCAAAGAAAATCAGGGAGGTCTGTGAAGCTCATCATGGATCGAACCATATCCAATAGAGTCCGATTTCTCCATTCTGAAACCCCGTTGAGTTGAGGTGTTCCTGGTGGAGTCCATTGAGAGACTATGCCATTTTCCTTGAGATAGTCTAGGAATTCCCGGCTAAGGTATTCACCTCCTCGATCTGATCGAAGAACCTTAATGGGTTTTTCCAGTTTGTTTTTCTACTTCATGTCTGAATTCTTTGAACTTTTCAAAAGCTTCAGACTTGTGTCTCATAAGATACACATACCCATACCTAGACAGATCATCGGTAAAGGTAATGAAGTAGACAAAATTGCCTCTAGCCGGCACATCAAATGGGCCGCACACATCAGTATGTACTAGGGCAAGGAGATCTGTGGCCCTCTCCCCATGTCCAACAAAAGGGAGTTTAGTCATTTTGCCTTGAAGACAAGATTCACAAGTTGGATATGACTCGAAAGTCAATGGACTCAATAGCCCATTTTTCTCCAATTTGTTGATCCTATCTTCTGCTATATGACCTAATCTCAGGTGCCATAGATATCTATCGTTTGGACTATCCCTAGGTCGTTTGGCATTCACGTTTTGCTCGATAGTTAGAACAGGTACATCAATATGTAGCTGATAAAGACCATTAATAAGAAAACCATTTGCAATTTTATTTCTTTCATAAAGAATGTTACAATGGTCCTTAAAGAAGGTGATCACATAGCCTTCTTGTGCTAAGCATGAAACAGAAATCAAATTCCTGCTAGCTGCAGGCACATAATAACAGTCTTTCAAAACTAAGTCTAAACCAGATGGTAATCGAAGAGGGTATGTTCCCACGGCTACTGCAGCAACTCTTGCTCCATTACCGATGCGTAGGATCATGTCTCCATCCCTCAACCTCCTGCTATCCTCAAGACCCTGCATGGAAGTGCACAGATGAGCACTAGAACCAGAGTCAAGCACCCAACTGGATGCAGAAGAAACCGTAAGGTTAGACTCAATAACGAGCATACCTCCAGAAGGACCTTCCTTCTTGTTCTTCAGGGTGGCCAGGTAAGTAGGGCAGTTCTGCTTCCAATGGCCGTCGCTGTTGCAATGGAAACACTTTCCTTTGACCATCGGCCTTCTTCTTCGGCTTCTGCCTTCTTCTTCTTTGATCCTTCCACCTTCTTGCTTTTTCACAGACTTCTTTTTCTTTCCATAAGACTTTCTTTTGGAAGAAGTCCGTTCCATAGCAAGAACTGAGCCTTTAGAACCTTTCATAGAAAGCTCAGCGGTGAACCAGCATATTCATTAATTCGGCCAAGGAATTTTGAAGTTTATGCATGTGGTAATTCATGATGAATTGCCCATATGCATCAGTCAAGGATTGCAGAATAATATCGTTCTGCAGATCCAAGTCTAACTTCACACCGAGCTTCTCAAGCTCTTCCATGTCCTTGATCATTGTCAGACAGTGATCTTGGACTGACTGCCCATCACGCATCTTAGCCTTAAAAAGTCATTTCGTGACTTGATATTTGGCTGCGCGACTCTGTTCACCAAACATCTCCTGCAGGTGAGCCAACATTTGGCGAGCAGTCCCGATATCTTCATGTTGGCGCTGGAGCTCATCAGACATCGAGCCCAACATGTAATATCTGGCCTTATTATCTTCGTCTATCCATTTTTCCAGAGACGCTCTCTGTTCAGTGGATGGACGGGCTGGTAAGGTGGGAGGGTCCTGGTCCAAAACATGGGTTAACTTCTCAGAACCCAAAATAATTTTGTAGTTCCTGAGCCAATCTTTATAATTGGGTCCAGTCAGTCTATGTGTGTCCAGGATACGTGCCAATGGGTTGGACGCAGACATTTTCCTGTAGAGAGTCAAAGATTCTAGTTAGATACTGTAATTATTGACTTGACCAATTTGTTTAGAAATTTTATTTTTAAACAAATTAGCTCCCACTATTTTCTCGGATCCCTACACTCCCTCTGTAGAGATGCGAAAAATCTCCACGATTAATGATTTCTAGTGGGTGGTGCGGTCTCACCAACTGACTCATCACCTCACCTAACAGTTATTGGTGATGGGTTAGCCAATGAGTGAACAACTCTTGTTCAATGATTCTCTAATCATGGTGCACCCAAACTTGGTCTCTAATTCATGAATCTCACCGTATCCGGAATATTGATCCACTCCTTAGTTAAGTCAGACCCACCATTTGCATAGACTGGGTTCCTAATTGAGTCTCTCACCGTATCCAGAAATATTGAGCCCAACTCATCCTCCAGCCCATAGCATCCAATGCCTAATAGACATGGTTGCATCTTCCCGGTGCAACTGAGCCACTGTATCCAGCCGAGAACAATCAACCCCGGGAAGGGCCCGCACATCTACAATGGTGGAAGACCTCAGACTTAATCTTTTCTTAGGGAGAATTGATTCAGGTCTCATTAAACTAGACTTGTCATTAGTCATAACAATTATGACTAACCTAGTGGCATGGGTTAGCTCGGATTATTGACCACCTCAGATCAGAACTGTGTCAACAGATATGGCCAGGTAAGTGAGATCCGGTGGAAGGAATATGCCATTAACTCGTACAAGAACGCATTCAGGTCGAGTAGCTTCCAATTAAAAACCAGTCGGTCGTATGTGCCAAACTTACCTTAGACACCAAATTGTTGAGTCAGAACCAATTGGGTTAGCCTACAATCCAGACTCTAACCTCTGAGCCTAATTAGGTCTTGCTTGGTCGTGACTCGATCTTGACCCAGACTTAATCCTATTAGGCTGGTCAATTTAAGCATTGTTGATCCCATCTAACCAACTCTTGATTCGGTTTGATCAACCGCTTAGACCTAATTGAGCTACCCAAGCCCGAACCCAGTATTATGAATATGTCTTAGATCTGAAATTCTCAATTTTAGACCTAATTAATATTCCATAATCTTAATTCTTAATTAAGTAGGGTTCATAAACAAAATATGCACAATAAATCCTAGGGTTTCAGGATCTAGGGTTTTGCAGAAAGTAAGTTTTGGGTTTCTGATTAAGGACGAACACGCAGCACCCCTACACATCATAAGAACACCCCATCGAATGGGAAGGAGAGGGCCTTTAAACCCTTCTTCATTCTTATGACCGGACGGCCAAGAGGAACGCCTTAATCAGGAACATGTAAATACTACAAAATAGTTTTAGATCTATATCATATATCTCATATACAAATTAGATCTAATCATGGCATATTTTGCATACATCTCATGTATCGAATCATGCATATTTTCAGATCTAAATTATCTCATAATAATCTAAAAAATTAGATTTAAATTGATCTAATCAAAATAAATTCTAATCTAGACAATTATGTAGAACTATTCTACAACTAGTCTAGACATGCATCAATCATATCTCATATGATATTTAAAATTAAATAATTTTTATTTGCTATTTTTTAGATGTTATTATAACAATTATAATATCAAAAAATAGTAAATAAATAGATCTAAAATATGATTTAATCAGATTAAATCAAAACATGCAAGACTATTCTATAGAACTATTCTATTTTAGAACTAGTCATGCATATTTTCTAATCTTAGATCCAAATCATTTAATTTTAATTTTTTCTGATTTTAGATCTGATCACATCTCATGTGACATCTAAAATCACTTTATTTTTTAATTAAAATAAATTTAAAATTAGATCTAAATACTTTTAGAACCATTGGCTCTGATACCAGTTGAAGGAAAATCCTGATTTTTCGGACCAGGTTCGTTCAGATCTGATCAGATCAAGAGATATATTTCAAAAATTTTTTTTTCTTTGATCTAATCAGATCTTGAATATTTTAGATCTGATTCTTATTATTTTAATAAATAAAATAAAATTAGATAAATTAAATCAAATTTAATTTACCTTGATGTAGGGTAATCCTATTACCCTGTTGATGATCCTGTAAGCAGCGGAAGGTTCTGGATCTAGCCACGCAAGTGCCTGGCCTCTACCGGTATCCACTCGGGCTTGGATCTAGGAGATCCTCTTCTTCTCTATCACATCTCCAAAAATTAGATCTGGATCTGATCTGGAGGATCTTCAAAACTCCTTTTGAAGATCAGCAGTCGTCCTTTGCAGCAGCGCAGCCTTCTAGCTTTCTGATCGCCTTTCTCTTGATCTGATTGCACCAACCAAGGATCCAAAACTCCTTTTGGACGTGGAGAGGAGAGGGAGAAGATGGACTTGGCATGGAGGAAGGAGGGGAGAGGCAGCCTTGGGGCATGGGAATTTTCAATTTCATCTCTCTTGAGTTGGGCGCAGGGTCTTATTTATAGACTATGCGTGATCCAACTCCTCTTCTTCCCAACCAATCACAACCCTTTGTGAAATCAGATCTAAATCTGATTGGTGGGAATAGAGTCCCCTGGATTCCTCCTTAGAGGGTGCCTAAGACCAGTCAAAGTTGGTTCTTAGGAGAACTCTAATTGGAATCCAAAAAGGAGATGGAGTCCTTGTCCAACAAGGACTCCTAGGCGCCTCCAACTTGGGCACACGCCAAGGGTGGCGTGCGCCCTCCTCCTTGCCAGGTTCTGGCAGGGGGACAGGCCCCCACCAGCTCTCCAATAGGTGCATGACATGTGGTCAAAAGTCAAAGTGTCAATGGTCAACGTTTGACCAGTCAAAGGTAGACTTTTGACCAAAGTCAAAGAACAAGAAATGGCAGGTGACCAAAAATGGCAGGTAATGTCTTACAAAATAAGACAACCTTTTCTGACTTGGACAACCTCCAGTCAGACCATATGAAGGCCTCTGATTGAGCACAAACTCCTTTGGCTCAGTCAGGACAACTTATTTATGATAGTAAAAGAAGAACGTTAGGTTCAATCGAGTGCTAGCACGATTTTCCTTGAACCTAATTGAATCTCATTCAGATCAATTGAACTAGATCAGTTCAATTGATGATCACCAGATTCAAACCCTTGTTTGTGTGACCCAGTTAGGTTCAGTTCTGTATGGTAATGGGATATGTCATGATCTCTATCATCGACATCATCGAAACTCCTTTCGATGGATCAGAACTCTTCTGATTCGAACAGCTAGAATGATCGATCATCTAAATCATTCTAATTGCTCCCAAAATCCACCAGTGACACCTAGCAGTATATGGTGGCAACCCATCAGAGCTGAATGCGAACCTCTTGGTGCAGCTACCTGTGTGATTAAGTTCTTCTATCTTGAGCCCCGATCAGATTAGGGTTAAGGTGAACTCGTCAAACCCTAGTCTCTGTCATATGATGTAATCATTCGATTCAAGTCCAATGTGAAAATCTAAATAGAAACTCTTTCTATTATTTCACTCTACCATGGCCATGGGCTTCTGGACTTGATTCTCATGATCATCATAGGGCTGCTCCTCTACCACCGAGGTAGATAGATTCCATCTTGATGCAATCCAGTTCCTACAATGAACATGCTATAGCCAACATACACCTCAGGGTTCCATATGGCTAGGAGACCGAGTAATGGTGTAGTCAAACTATAACACCCTCAAGGTGAACTGCCGATGCACCTCAGGTCAAAGAACCAGACACACTACTGCAGCATCGAGTCAGTCATTGACGAGAAGGTAGACTTCCTAATGACTACTCGAGGTGGTCACGCTCAGTGCCCTCATTCTCTAACGAGTATCTGTACTCTCACTCCGGTGTCTCCACACCATAGACTCAAGACTCATCTACTAAAGAGAAGCGATTGCACACCAACCTTTCGGATCAATCACCATCCTCGTGATGATCTTATGGTCAGGAGCATTTTATGAGTTAATAATGATTATTCATGTCTTAAATTTTCAACTCTTGAAAATATGAATTATCATTACCATTAACTCAAAGGATGTATCACAGACACTAAATACACATATGTGATAGAAAATAACCCATTTTATTGATTTTAGTCAGAATTATAATTTTGCTCCTAGAAGTGTATTACAAGTGTCAGCCAATTCTGGCTTCTAGGGCATATATATCTAACACAAGGATGATTAGATTCGAGCTTTTTGAGATAAAAAATTTGAGATATAGGATCAAGGTAAAGATTAAGATGATTTTTGATAGAAATGAGCTTGAAATCATAAAGATATTTAGGCTAAGGAATTAAGAATTCATAATTCTCTCCTAATCTCATAGAATTTATCTTCATTTAAGGTCTTAGTAAAAATATCAGCCAATTATTTTTTAGTACAAACATAATCAAGAATTATGTCATTATTTTGAACAAGCCCTCTTATGAAATAATGTGTTATTTTAATGTGTTTTGATTTAGAGTGTTGGATTGGATTCTTAGATAGATTTATGGCACTAGTATTATCACATCTTATGGGAGTTTTATTTAGTTTAATGCCAAAGTCCTCAAGTTGTTGCTTAATCTACAAGATTTGTGCACAGCAACTTTCGGCCGCAATGTATTCAACCTCGGCCATAGACAATGCTACCAAATTTTGCTTCTTGCTAAATCCAGAGATTAAGTTAACTCCTAGAAATTGATAAGTTTCACTAGTGCTTTTTCTATCTAATCTACATCTAGCAAAGTCTGCATCTGAATATCCAATTAAATTGACTGGTGAATTCTTAGAGTACCATAAACCTATGGATTGAGTTCCTTTTAGGTATTTAAATATTTTTTTTACAGTATCTAAATATGATTCTTTTGGATTAGATTGAAATCATGCACATAAATAAATACTAAACATGATATCTAGTTTACTAGCAATTAAATACAATAAAGAACCTATAATCCCTCTATAGACTTTTGTATCAACACTTTTACCTCTTTCATCCTTATCAAGCTTACATGATGGACTCATGGGTGTACCAATGGCTTTGGAGCTCTCCATCCCAAATCTTTTAAGTAGCTCTCTTGTGTACTTACTTTGGATGATGGAGATTCCTTTCTTTGTTTGTTTGATTTGAAGTCAGAGGAAGAACATTAGTTCACCCATCTTGCTCATCTCGAACTCCCCCTGCATGAGCTTAGCAAAATCTTGATATACAGTTTCATTAGTAGACCTAAATATAATGTCATCAATATATAATTGTATTACTAAGATGTCATCATGATCTATTTTAATGAAAAGAGTTGTATCTATATTTTTTCTTGAAAACCCATTATTAAGCAAGAATTTACTTAATCTTTCATACCAAGTCCTAGGTGTTTGTTTTAAACCATATAATGCTTTGTTCAATTTGAAAACATAATTAGAAAAAGTATGATTTTCAAAATCGAGAGGTTGTTCTACGTAAACTTCTTTGGCAATATATCCATTTAGAAAATCATTTTTAACATCCATTGGAAATAACTTAAAATTTATAAAGCATGCATAAGCGAGTAAAAGTCTAATTACTTTTAGTCTAGCAACAGGTGCAAAGGTCTCATCAAAATCAATTTCCTCTTTTTGATTATAACCCTTTGCAACTAATTTTGCTTTATTTCTAATTATATTTCTATTTTCATCCAATTTATTTCTCTATACCTATTTTGTGCCAATTATTGAATGATTTTTAGATCTTGATACTAAGGTCTATATATTATTTCTTTTGAATTGATTAAGTTCTTCTTACATTGCATTTATTTAATTATAATCTTTTTCGGCTTCATCTATGATTTTAGATTCAAAATGAGAAATAAATGCAAAATGATTGTATGCATCTCTAAGTGAAGAGCGAGTTCTTATCCCATATGTAGGATCAGCAATAATTAGTTCTTTGGAATGATTGTAAACATACCTCCATTCTTTTGGAAGATCATTTGTACCTTGAGGTTGTTCTGGTTGTCTTTCATCTTTATTTTCTTGCTTATCTTCATGATCTTTTTCATTTTGAATTGTTGAGTCCTTTAGGATGATCTCCTTCATCCCATCTATAAGAGGATATGCATCATCAATACCCTCACTCTTTCTTGATGGAAGATCACTAGTCTCATCAAAAACAACATGTATTGACTCCTCTACTACTAAGATTCTTTTGTTAAATACTTTAAAAGCTTTACTAGAAGAGGAGTAACCAAGAAAAATAGCTTCATTGGATTTTGCATCAAATTTTTCTAGTTTTTTTTACCATTTTTTAAAATAAAACATCGGCAACCAAAAATATGAAAATATGCAATGTTAGATTTTCTTCCTTTCCAAAGCTCATAAGATGTTTTCTTTAAAATTGGTCTGATTAGGGCATGGTTTAAGATGTAACATGCCGTGTTAATTACTTTCATCCAAAAGTATCTTGGGAGGTTGCTTTCACATAGCATGGTATGGGCCATTTCTTCTAGAGTCCTATTTTTTTTTTCTACCATCCTATTTTATTGGGATGTCCTAGGTGCTAAAAAATATGGCTTATTCTTTTTTGATCATAAAATTTTTCAAAGTCTTAGTTTTCAAATTCGATTCCATGATCACTTCAAATGCTTTGAATTGAAAATCCTTTTTTATTTATAACATTTTGATAAAACTTTAAGAAAACATGAAAACTTTCATCTTTGTGTGCCAAAAGAAAAATCCATGTAAAACGTGAGTAGTCATCGATAATTACAAAACCATAACATTTTTCACCTAAGCTTGTTGTTCTTATAGGACCAAACAAATTCATGTGCAATAGTTCTAATGGCCTAGAAGTTAAAACAATGTTCTTAGATTTAAATGAAACTCTAGTTTGTTTACCTAGTTGGCATGCATCACAAATTTTATCTTTTTCAGAATTCAATTTTAGTAAACCGATAACTAATTCCTTTTTGATAAGCTTTGAAAGTGAATACATACTAATGTGTGCAAACCTATGGTGCCAAAGCCAACTAGTCTCATTAATTTTGGCATTCATAGCTACTAAACATTGTATATTTATCATAGAAAGATCATTCAAATCTACTATATAAACATTACCATGTCCATGTCCAACAAACTTAATGCCATCATCATTGGGACTAGTTACAATGCATAATGAAGATTCAAAAATAACTTTGTAATCCTTGACATAAAGTTAACTAATGCTTAAGAGATTGTGTTTCAAACCATCTACTAATAAAATATTTTCAATATACTTGAAGGAAGTGATACCAATGTTACCTATACCGATAATCTTTTCTTTGCCATTGTCTCCAAAGATGACCATTCCTCCACTTTTAGCATCAAGTGTGATGAATTGGAACTCATCATTGGTCATGTGTCTTGAGCATCCGCTATCAAGATACCATCTTTGATTTTCTTCTTTGGATGCAAGACACACTTACATGCAAAATCAAGTCTTTACTCTAGGTACCCAAGTTTTCTTGGATTCTTTAAGATTAGTCATAATGATTCCTTCTGAAATCCATATTTTTTTATATTTAAATTATTAAAGAAACATGTATAAGATTTATGTCCTAGTTTACCATATTTAAAGTAAGTAACATTTAAAAATTTTTGCTTTATGAATCTACAAAAATATTTTTCAAAAATTTTTATATTCTTATGGGGTTATAGCCTAGACCGGCCTTATCATCAATGGTCTTTTGATTTTCAAGAATCATGTGAAGTTTATTTGAACTTAAAGTAAAATTTTCAACTATTGATTTTAGCTTATTGATTTTATTTTTCAAATTTATATTCTTTTGAGTTAAGACTAGTTTTTCAATTAGGATAGTTTCATTTTCTTTTAGCAAGACTTGATTCTTTAATTTTAGTTCTTTATTTTAGTTTCTAGTTTTTTTAAATCATCTACTAAATCATAGAAGGCTTCTTGAAGTTCTTCAAATATAAATTCATTTGAGATTTCAGCACTTACCTCATTTTCATGTGCCATAAGGCACAAGTTGGCTTGTTTATGAGCTTCTTCCTCTTCGGAGCTTGAGTCGTCACTGTCAATCCATGTTGCCACCATAGCTTTTTTCTTGTTTTTCTTGAAAACCTTTTTTAGTTGAGGATATTTAGACCTAAAGTGTCCCGACTTCTTACATTCATAGCAAATAAGGGGCTGCTCCCTATCCTTTTCTTTACTATGCTCCCCTTTGGTAGGTGGCCTTTTCCTCATCCCTTATTTTCTCTTCAAAAATCTCTTGAACTTTCTTATGATGAGAGCTATTTCTTCATCTTATTCTTCATCTTCTATTTTATCGGATTTCTTATCTTATTGAGTGGTAGATTTAAGGGCTATTATCTTTTTTTTCTTGACATCTTCTTCTTGATATTGTTTCATGCTTAGCTCGTGCATCATTAGTGATCCTACAAGCTCCTCCAAGGATAAAACATTCAAATTTTTGACTTCTTGGATTACAGTTACTTTGGCTTTTCTTATCCTTGGCAAAGACCTAAGAATCTTTCTCACAAGGTCACTATTAGAATAAGACTTGCCAAGATTTTTATGACCATTTATAATGTCTATAAATCTAGTAAATATTTCAGTTATTGACTCATCATGCTCCATTTTGAAAAGTTCATATCTATGCACAAGCATGTTAATTTTTGACTCCTTAATTTGATCAGTGCTTTCATGAGTTACTCCTAGCCTATCCCATATTTTCTTAGCCAATATGCGTGTTGAAATGTGATTAAATTCATTAGCATCTAAAGCACAACATAAAACATTCATGGCTCTTGCATTGAGTTGAGCTATGTTCTTATCAACCTCATCTCATTCTCTTTTGGATTTGGTTGATTCCACATCATTAATTATCTTAGTGGGTGTATGTGATCCATTAACTATGATACTCCACATATCATAGTCAAGTGCTTGTATGAATATTCTCATCCAAGCTTTTCAATAGCTATAGTTCGACCCATTGAAAAGTGGAGGTTGGTTTGTGGATTGCCCCTTGGCTAACTTGGGTTGCCATAGATCTTTGGCTTTTTGATGGTTAAGTCAAAGTAGAGCTAGAGCACCGGACTCTGATATCACTTGTGGCCCAGCTATGCAACCCAGGAGAGGGGGTACATTGGGTTTTTAAGATTTTAATGCTAATTTAAAGTTGTCAAGATTGAATGATGATATGCAAGTAGTGTGTGTGAAGTAATTTAGGTTAGATAAATATATAAAAATTAGAAAGCAAGAATTTAATAAACTAAGAAAAGAAAGACAGTAAGCACACTACAAACAATAAAGATTTATAGTGGTTTGGTGCTTTTTTTGCACCTACATCCACTTTCCAAGCTCCGACTTAGAAAATCAAAATCACTAAATGTATTCAACCAAAATACAATGTCGGTACCTCCGACCCTAGCTATCCCAAGCAAGCATACTTATTTTTTAGGTACAAGTCAACCCTACACACTCCGATTTAAGATTTGGATCAACCCTCCTAAGTTTTGGAACCCCCCAAAAACTTGAATCAAAATAATAATGCAGAGTATAAGAGTTAATGACAGTCACATACAAGTTTAGCTCCCTTAATGAGTAAATAAAATCTTAAGAATACTCTACACAATAATGGAGGAAGCTTTTTTGATTTTTCTCAAGGTTGTTGGAGACTTGAATGAGCTCTTGAGAGGTTGGTGAACTTAAAAATGAAAGCTTCTTTTCTTGAAGAGAACTTTTTGCTTCGGGCTGAATTGAATGTGATGAAATCTCTTATGTTTTTTCCTTTTTATAGTCTTTTAAATCTTTAATGGATGGAGGAGAGAATTCTGGGTAGGATTTGTAGCCATTGGAGATCTTAAAGAAAGCATTAAAAGCTGTCAAAATGGGATAAAACTAGCCATTATAAAAGATTTTCATCATAGGGGTTGACTCATGGGTCGACCTTTGGCATAAGGGTCGACCTCAAGATCAACCTCTGAGATAGAATTCAAAAAATCAACCATCCTATATTTTTGGCCTTCGAAATAGTAAAGGTCGACCCTAGGGTCAATCCTTGGCATAGAGACAGCGTGCCAAATAGCCCGTTTTAGCAGAGGTAGATCCATTTGCTTCAAACTTGATTTTCTCCCAAAATATATATCCAAAAATCATGGGACTACCTCCAAAGGATCAAAACTCTTCTATATTTGCTCTTGAGGCTCTCAGATCAAAATTTGATAAAATTATGATTTTGCATCTGAAATACAACAAGTCTTTTTCTAAGCTAAATTCATTAGTAATCTCCTTAAATACTTTATAATTATTGATACAGAATCTGGTTGATGCCGGATCGAGCTAGAGTTGCGAAAGAAGAGATCATCGTTGGTGACCTGCAAAACAAAGTTTCATCCAGAGTCGATGGTGGTGGCTTCGGTAGAACCCTTCGATAATCAAGTCAGCTTTTCTGGCCAACAAAAATGGAGTACTCAGACAAGAATTCAGCAGAATTTTGAAAAGGAGAAGAGAGCTTAGAGAAAACATATCTGGAGGATCCCTTTTATAGATGGAGTCTGGAGCAAATTGATAGTGACAATCATAACCATCCGATCATGGGCAACTCGAGGCCATGTGGAATTTATTATGGAGAAAGGTGTCACTCGTAATAGATTGATAATGACAGTCGTAACCATCCGATAGTGGGGTCGCCTATAGCAGACTGATAAATGACAGTTGTAACCATCTAGTAGTGGAGTCGCCTATTCGTTGAGATTTAATAGTCGAAGTCTGGAGGAAGCAGACGTTGGTTGGTAAAGAGCTTTGACATATATCAATTTCAGAGGAGTTCAGACTCCTAAAGAGAATACAGTTAGAGGGGATCATCTGGGAGGAATACTACTTAAAATCTGAAAGTAATCTGTTGGAGAAATCTGAATGGAGTTTGACTGATGAAGAAGTCTAGAAGGAGTTCGACTCCTATAGAAATTCAACTGAAGGAGAAGTTTGAAAGGAGTCTGACTTCTGGAGGAATCCAATTGAAGGAGAGGTTTGGAAGGAGTTTGGCTCCTGTAGGAATCCAACTAAATTAGAGGTTCGAAAGGAGTTCGGCTCCTGTAGGTATCCTACTAAAGGAGAGGTCCGAAAGAAGTTTGGCTCTTGTAGAAATTCGACTAAAGGAGAGGTCCAGAAGGAGTTTAGCTCCTGAAGAAATTCGACTGAAGGAAAAGTTCGAAAGAAGTTTGGCTCCTAGAGGAATTCGACTGAAGGAGAGGTTCGAAAGGAATTCGACTGCTGGAGAATTTTTGATCAAAGCTCTTCTATGATTACCAGTTATATTAGGCTAAGCATCAGATTGGACTTCGACAGGAGCGAAATTTATCCCCAATAATAGTCCTTCCACTCTCGAGTTTGAAATTCAAAGGAAGGGAGTACAAAAAAAGATGACTACCGAAGTTTTTTTTTGGGCTATGCACCCATTGAGGTTGATGCTTGGGGGAGATCTTTTCTTCTATTAAAGTTGAAGCTCGAAAAAGATCTTATCTCCCATGGAGGTTGAGAGTGATCTTATCTTCTTTTGAAGTTAAAGCTCGGGGGAGATCTTATCTCCAACTAAGATTGAAGTAGATCTCATCTCCTATTGAGGTTAAGGCTTGGGGGTGATTTTTTCTCCAACCGAGGTTGAAGGAGATCCTATCTCTGATTGAAGTTGAAGCTCGAGGAAGATCTTATCTCCAACCAAATCAGAGCTTCTCTTCTCACCTCATCTAAAATAAATGAGGTCTTCGACTTTGCTCATGCTAGGATGAGATTCTCCTCCTGTTCCTAATGGGCTATAAGGGCATATTAGGACTATTGTCAGGGCTTCTTCCCTTATCTCATCTAAAATGAACGAGATCTTTGACTTGGCTCACGTTAGGATGAGGTTCTCCTCTTGTTCCTAATGGGCTGTAGGGCCACATTAGGGCCGTTGTCAGGGCCTCTTCCCTTATCTCGTCTAAAATGAACGAGGTCTTCGACTTTGCTCACGTTAGGACTAGGTTCTCCTCCTATTCCTAATGGACTATAGGGGCATATTAGGGACATTGTCAGGGCCTCTCCCCTCATCTCGTCTAAAATGAATGAGGTCTTTGACTTTGCTCACATTAGGATGAGGTTCTCCTCCTGTTCCTAATGGACTGTAGGGGCACATTAGGGCTATTGTCAGAACTTCTTCCCTCATCTCATCTAAAAATGAATGAGGCCTTCGACTTTGCTCACGTTAGGATGAGGTTCTCCTTCTGTTCCTAATGTGTTGTAGGGGCATATTAGGGCCATTGTTAGAGCCTCTCCCCTCATCTCATCTAAAATAAATGAGGCCTTCGACTTTGCTCACGTTAGGATGAAGTTCTCCTCCTGTTCCTAACAGGCTATAGGGGCACATTAGGGCGGTTGTCAGGGCCTCACCCCTCATCTCGTCTAAAATGAACGAGGCCTTCGACTTTGCTCACATTAGGATGAGGTTCTCCTCATATTCCTAATGGACTGTAGGGGCACATTAGGACCATTGTTAGGGTCTCTCCCCTCATCTCGTCTAAAATGAATGAGGTCTTCGATTTTGCTCACATTAGGATGAGGTTCTCCTCCTGTTCTTAATGGACTGTAGGAGCACATTAGGGCCATTGTCAGGGCCTCTCCCCTCATCTGATCTAAAATGAATGAGGCCTTCGACTTTGCTCACGTTAGGATGAGGTTCTCCTCCTGTTCCTAATGGACTGTAGGGACACGTTAGGACCGTTGTTAGGGCTTATCCCCTCATCTCATCTAAAATGAACGAGGTCTTCAACTTTGCTCACGTTAGGTTGAGGTTCTCCTCCTATTCCTAATGGGCTATATTTGTCTTGAAATTAAGTTCGTGGGGTAGTTCTTTATCACCGGTACACAACAAAGATTAGGATGTTGGAGTAGGAGAATGTCATTGTAATCAAATTATCGATAATACATTCACAGATTTTTTGAATTTCATGGTTGAGGTAGGTATGCCCCCTTAGTTCCTTCAAGTGGTACATCCCAGATCAGACGACTTTCATGACCGCGTAGGGTCCTTCCCAATTTGGTGCAAGCTTCCTCTAGCTCTGAGACTGAGGGATGGTGGCTTGCCGAAGTACTAAGTCCCCCACTTTAAATATTTTACCTCTGACTCTAAAATTATTATATCGGGCCACCCTTTGCCTGTAGGCCACCATCCAAATTTGGGCTTCTTCTCTTTTTTATTTCAGTAGATCGAGGTTGACTTTGAGATCCTACGAGTTACGCTGCTCATTGAAGAACACGATCCATGCTGATGGGAGTTTAAGCTCAATTGGGATGACTGCCTCCATTCCAAAGGCTAAGACAAATGGTATTTTTCCAGTCAGTAGCCTTTGAGTAGTTCAGTATGCCAAGAGGATGTGGTAGAGTTTGTCTGCCCAGGCTCCCTTCGCTTTGTCAAGCCTTATCTTGATACCTTGCAATAGGGTCCGGTTGGTTACTTCAGCTTCCCCATTTTTCTGTGGGTGAGCTACTGACGTGAAGTGATGGGAGATATTTAGATCTTTGCAGAAATTAGTGAACCTCATTCTAGTGAATTGTCATCTGTTATCTGTTATGAGAGTTTGGAGCAGACTAAACCGACAGACGATTGACTTCTAGACAAAGTTTTGTACCTTGGCTACAGTAATTTTTGCTAGTGGTTCAGCTTTGATCCATTTGGTGAAGTAGTCGATCACAACCAGGAGGAACTTTCATTGTCCAGATGCCATTGAAAAAGGGTATATCCATTTCCCACTGTGCAAATGGCCAAGGTGTGCTTAGTGGAGTAAGCTCAGAGGTCGGCTATCTTTGTATGTTTACATTTCTCTGACAGTGGTCACATTTCTTAACATACTCCATAGAATCATGGTACAAGGTCGGCCAATAGTATTCTTGCCAAAGTAGTTTTTATGATAGGGATCTGGCTCCTACATGACTTCTATAAATTTTCTTGTGCACTTTCCATAATGCGAAGTCAGCCTTTGAAAGTCGGAGATATCTCAACAGCGGTAGTAAATATGATCTTTTATACAACTTTTTTTCATACAAAACGTATCGAAAGGCTTGATTCTTAAGTTTTTGAGCTTCTTTCGGATCATGAGGAAGAACTCCCACTTTGAGATAGGCAACTAACGAGTTCATTAAGCTTGGCTAGAGCTCCGTCTGCATAACGAGCTACGATTCCTCTGAGCTTGGGCATTTTAGAGATTCAAGAAATACTTCTTTGGATAGTTCGACTGGGGCTGAAGTGGCTAATTTGGAGAGAAGGTCGACTTTTGTATTTTCTGCCCTCGAAATTTGTTGAATGTCAAAACTGTTGAAGGTCGAAGTCAAATTCTTTATTTTCTCAAGGTATTTCATCATACTTTTCTTTCGTGCTTCATAGTTGCCACTAACTTGGCTGACTACTAATTGAAAATTACTGTAGACTTGAAGCCGAACTACTTTTAACTCTCTTGCTATTTTTAATCCAATGATCAATGCTTCATATTTGGCCCCATTATTTATTATGAAAAGTTTGAAGCATAGCGCGTACTCGACAATGACTCCCTCGGAGTTGACTAAGACTAACCCCATACCTACTCTAGCGGAGTTGGATGGACCATCCATGTACATGGTCCAAAAATCTTTGGAAAGGTTAGCATTTTCTTCGGGGAGGCTTGGTTGCAACCATGGGATGCCAGTCTCATTCTGCTTAAGCTCAGCTTCATCTGAAATGGTACACTCAACTCTGAAGTAGGCTAATGCTTGAGCCTTGATTGCTGATCGAGGTCGGTAGTTGATGTCGAATTTCATTAATTCAATGGCCCATTTTACAATTCTTTCGAAAGCATCCATTTGATGAAGGATTGCTCTGATCGACTGGTCTCAGCATCCCTTAGGATCTGACTTATGTAGTAGACTGGTCGTTGTACTTTCGCCTTTTATTTGATCAGGACTATTGCTAGCATCGTAGGAGAGATCACAAGATAAAGAAATAGCTCCTCTCCAAATTTGGATTTGGCCAGTAGGGGGGCGAGCTGAGGTAATTCTTGAGCTCGTCGAATGCCTTTTGGCATTCCTGAGTCCAATGAAAATCTTTCAATTTTCTAAGAATTTGGAAGAAGGGCATGCAGCATTTGGCAGACCTCGAGACAAAATGATTCAAAGATGCCACCTTTTCGATCAGGCGCTAAACTTTCTTGATGGACTTCGGAGCGGTCATCTTCTGGATAGCTCAAATTTTCTCCGGGTTAGTCTCGATCCCTCATCTCAAGACCATGAATCCCAAAAATCTTTCTGAGGCTACCCCAAAGGCGCACTTGGTTGGGTTCAGCTTCATCTTATATTTTTTGAGTATATCAAAAGCCTCTACAAGGTCGGCGACATGATTGACAGTCTTTCAGCTTTTGACCAGCATGTTATCGATGTAAACCTCCATATTGTGGTTGATCTGCTCCTTGAAGATTTTATTGACCAAGCGCTGATAAGTCGCGCCTGTATTTTTAAGCCCGAAGGGCATGACCCTGTAACAGTAAAGACCACGATTAGTAATAAAAGCAGTCTTCTCCTCGTTCTTCGATGCCATCCAAATTTGGTTGTAGCCAGAGAAGGCATCCATGAAGGTGAGGAGCTCGTAGCCTGAAGTCGCATCCACCAGTTGATCGATTCTGGGCAAAGGATAGCTATCTTTTGGGCAAGCCTTGTTAAGCTTTTTAAAGTCATGCACATCCTCTACTTGCTGTTGGCTTTCTTGATCAGGACCATGTTAGAGACCCAAGTCGGATAGCTGACTTCTCGGATAAATCCTACATTGAAAAGCTTGTCGACTTCTTCTGCTATTACCTTCTGCCTTTGTTGTGCATGACCTCGAACACTTTCTTTCACTAGTCGATGCTTGGGATCAACGGCCAGTCGATGTTCCATAACCTCGGCATCAATCTCAGACATATCCATCAGAATCCAAGCAAAGACGTCGACATTCCTCCATAAAAAGGTGATGAGTTGCTTTCGAACTTCATCTTCTAGATTGGAGCTAATTTGCGCCGTATGCTCCACGTATCCATCATTCAGGAAGACGGTCACAAGATCTTCTATCGATTCTTGCATTTCTTCCATGAGGTCATCCCGGGCATCTAGCCCATCAATAGAATAAGGGTCGAACTGTTCTTCCTTTCACAGGGCAATTGAGTAGTAGTGTCTTACCAGAGCTTGATCTCTCCTGACCTCTCCGATCCCATAACTTGTCGAAAACTTCATCTTTAAATAATAAGTAGACACCACCATTCGAAGTGCATTTAAATTAGGTCGGTCAGGAATTGTGTTGTAAGCAGAGGGAGCCTTTACTACCAGAAAATCCACCTACGCTCTGGATTATTTTGAATATTGTCCGGTAGCCACAGTTAGAGTTATTATACCTTCAACTGGTACTGCAGCACCAACGAAGCCTACTAAAGGAAGTTTATTGGTCCAAGCTGACTATTAAAAATTGATATTTTGGAGAAAGCATCATAAAACAAGACGTCAGCCAAACTTTCATTATCAACTAGGATGTGGCGTACATCATAATCCGCTATATTTAAAGAGATTACAATTGGATCATTATGCGGAAACTATACTCCCCGTATATCTACCTCAATGAAGGTTATGGGTTCTTCAGCCCTCCATCTTTTCACTGATCCCCCAGATCCGCTGAACTCTTCTCACCGAAGTCTCCTAGAGATAGTGTTGATGATGTTGAGAGATGGTCGATCTCCTTATTGTTCCTCCCTCCTTGGTGGTTTTGGCAGTGGCAGTGCCCTCGATCGATCTTCTCTTGCTTTAGGCTAGCATCTAAGAAATCGACCCAGCTGGCCTCTCCTGATGAGCTCTTCGATCTCATTTTGGAGCTGAATGCATTCTTCAGTATTGTGGCCGTGGTCACGATGGTAGAGATAGTATTTGCTAGGATTACGCTTATCAGGATGAGTGCGCATCCTTTCAGACCTTGACAGTTGATCCTTGATCTTAATCAATACTTGCATTTTGGAGGATTGAGGAGGATGTAGTTGTGAAACCTTCTAGAGGGAGAACTTCGTGCCCTTCTATTGGAGCTTCTTTAACAACGAGCTCGAGGAGGAGTTTGGGCTCGCTTGCATTCGAGGGGAGTCCATGAGCAAGGTCGAACTTCATTCGGCCCTCCATTAACTATGGATTTATTAGACTCATCTGCCTGTCACTCTCCTATGGCTTCCTCATCCTTCAATTTGAAGGTTTCTTCCACTCAAGCATATCTTTCAGCCTGAGCTAGTAGATCAACAAAGTTCCTCGGGTATTTCTTCTCCAGGAAGAATAGCAAATCATTCTTCTGAAGGCTGTCCTTTACTGTGGCCATTGCAATAGACTGATCCAGATTTTGGACCTCCAATGCAGCAGCATTAAATTGGGTGACATAAGTTCGGATAGATTTCCCCTCCTTCTGCTTGATATTCATCAGAGAATCGAAACCTCGATGCAGACGTTGGCTGTTGACGAAGTGAGCCACAAACTGATGGCTCATTTGGTCAAAGGAGAAGATCATACCTGACTTCAACGTCGAGTATCAGTTTCTTGCTGCTCCCTTTAAGGTAGATGAAAAAGCTCGACATAAGATAGTGTCTGGTGCACCATGGAGCAGCATCATGATTCGGAAGGCCTCTAGGTGATCGATCGGATTAGAGGTTCCATCATAGCTTTTAAATTGGGGAAGCTTGAAGCTCGACGGAACAGGCTCTTGCATAATCCTCTAAGAAAAAGAGGGACAGTGCAAATATTATTATCGTGTGAGGAGGGAGTATGATGGAGCTCTTCGATTCATTGGCTCATTTTCTGGAGTCTTTGATTCAGAAGATCTTCATGATCGTTGATCTCCAGAGTTTTTTGGTGGGATGGAGGCAAAGCTCCCCCTTGGTCGAGTCATGGTCGGAGCAAGGGCTCTCCACCCTCTGCTTCCCCTTTTCGAAGGCTACCAACCGACTAGCCTAAGTTGGCTGTCCCCCGATTGGATCATGGGGCTCCAGAGAAGCCTGCTCCAACTGAATTAGCATCGAAGCCTGATGATGTATGGCCTGCACCATCTCTATGAGATCACGAACCTGCTGGATTAGTAGGTTGAACTATCTCACATCCACCATGGCTACAGATGGAGCTTGAGTTATCAGAGCTAAAGCGGGAGCGGATAAATCTAGACGAGATTTGGCTGTAGAGGCCGTTGATCGCTAGTCCAAAGCTTTCTTGGAAGGAATTTTTTTTGGAAAGAACTCTAGAGAGGAAGAAGAGAGATCACTACTGAGCACTTCCTTAAGAATAAAGAAACTTCAAGAACAGAGGTACCCTCCTTCTAGCGCCAATCTTGTTGGTGCAGAATTTGATTGATACCAGATCAAGCTGGAGTTGGGAAAGAAGAGGTCACCATCGATGACCTACAAAATAAAGTCCCGTCCGGAGTCGGTGGCTCTAGCCAACAGAAATGGAGTGCTCAGGTAAGAATTTAGCAAAATTTTGGAAAGAAAAAGAGAGCTTAGAAAAAACGTATCTAGAGGGTTTCTTTTATAGATAGAGTCCGAAGCAAATTAATAGTGACAATCGTAACCATCCGGTCATGGGCTGCTCAGAGCCATGTAAAATTTATTATGGAGAGAGGTGTCGCTCATAATAGACTGATAATGACAATCGTAACCGTCCGATAGTGGGGTCGCCAATAGTAGACTGATAAATGACAGTCATAATCGTCTGGTAGTGGGGTCGCCTATTCGTTGAGATTTAAGAATCGAAGTTCGGAGGAAGCAGGCATTGGTTGGTGAAGAGTTTTGACATATATTAATTTTAGAGGAGTTTAGACTCCTAAAAAAAATACGACTAAAGGAAATCATCCTGTTAGATATGTATGTTCTAGAAGCCAGAATTGGCTGACACTTATAATACACTTCTAAGGGCAAAATTATAATTTTGACTGTAAATAATAAAATGAATTATTTTCTATCACACATGTGTATTTAGTGTCCGTGATACATCCTTTGAGTTAATGGTAATGATAATTCTTATTTTCAAGAGTTGAAAATTTAAGACAAGAATTTTCATTATTAACTCATAAAATGCTCCTGACCGTAGGATCATCATAAGGATGGTGATTGATCTAGAAGGTTAGTGTACAATCACTTCTTTGTAGTAGATGAGTCTTAAGTCTATAGTGTAGTGACATCAGAGCGAGAGTACAGGTACTTGTTAGAGAATGAGGGCACTGAGCATGACCACCTCGAGTAGTCATAAGGAAGTCTACCTTCACATCGATGACTGACTCGATGCTGCAGTGGTGTGTCTGATTCTTTGACCTAAGATGTATCGACAGTTCACCTTGAGGGTGTTATAGTTTGACTACACCATGACTCGGTCTCCTAGCCATTCGAAATCCTGAGGTGTATGTTGGCTATAGCATGCTCATTGTAGGAATTGAAATGCACCAAGATGGAATCTATTTACCTCGGTAGAAGAGGAGCAACCCTTTGATGATCATGAGAATTAAGTCCATAAGCCCATGGCCATGGCAGAGAGTGAAATAATAGAAAGAGTTTCTATTAAGGTTTTCACATCAGACTTGAATCGAATGATTAAATCATATGATAAAAATTAGGATTTGACGAGTTCACCTTAACCCTAATCTGATCGGAGCTCAAGATAGAAGAACTTAATCACACAAGTAGCTGCACCGAGAGGTTCATTTTTTAGTTTTGATGGGTTACCACCATATACTGCTAGGTGTCACTGATGGATTTTGGGAGCAATTAGAATGATTTAGATGATCGATCATTCTATGTTGTTTGAATCAGAAGAGTTTTGATCCATCGAAAGGAGTTTCGATGATGTCAATGATGGAGATCATGACATATCCCATTATCATACAGAACTGAACCTAACTAGATCATACAAACAAGGGTTTGGATTTGGATATCATCAATTAGACTAACCTAGTTCAATTGATTTGAATAAGATTCAATTAGGTTCAAGGAAATCGTGTTAGCACACGATTGAGCCAAACATTCTTCTTTTTCTATCATAAAAGTTATCTCGATTGAGCCAAATAAGTTTGTGCTCACTCAGGTATCTTTACCTGATCTGATTGGAGCTTGTCCAAGTTAGAAAAGGATTGTCTTAATTTATGAGATAAATTTGAGACAACACCTATCATTTTCTATCACCTACTAATTCTTATACTTTGACTTTGTGAAACATTGACTTTTGACCCTTGGACATCTGCCCATGTGTCATGCACTTATTGGTGAGCAGATAGGGGCTTGTCCCCTCTCTAAAAATTGAAAAGAAGGGAGTGCACGCCTAGGATGGCATGCACCCATGGATAGGGACATTGGAGTCCTATACGGATGGAACTCCAGGTTGCTTCTTGGTTTCTACTTAGGTAGCCCTTGGGTATCTACTTTGACTAGTCTTAGGCACCATCTAAGAATGAACCTGTGGGTCTCTCATCTGATTGGATCAGGTGATGTCATCCCACCAATCAGATTTAGATTTGATTGCATGAAGCAACGTGATTGGCTGGGGTGATGCAGCACTGCATGGCTTAGTAGAGTCTATAGATAGACCCTATCTGCACCCACTTCTAAGCTCTCCTCCTCTTAGCCATGCCCCAAGGCTTCCTCTCTCCCTTCTCCATGCCACCATCTAGCCCTCTCTCTCCTCTCCATGTCCAAGAAAGTTGGGCCTTTAGATTAGTGCGATTCAGGTAAGAAAAGGCTAACGAAAAAGGAAGAAGGCAGCACTGCTGTAGAGACGATGGATGATCTTTAGAAGAAGTTTTGAAGATCCTCCAAATCAGATCTAGATCTAATTTTTGAAGAAAAGAAAGAGAAGGAGAAGATCTCTAGATCTAGCTTGAGTGGATACCAGTAGAGGCCAGGCGCTTGCATGGCTAGATCCAGAACCTCAGGACTTCAGTATGATCATCAATGGGTAATCAGATTACCCAAAATCAAGATAAAATTAATTCAAAATTAGTTTAATTTTATTTTCTATTTATCAAATCATAAAATTAAATTTGAAAAGTGTCAGATCTAATTAAGATCTAAGAAAAAATTTTTGAAATATGCCTCTCGATCCAATCAGATCTGAACGAACCTGACTTAGGAAATCAGGATTTCCATTCAAATGGTATCAGAGCCAGGTTCTTATAAAATTTATTTAGATCTAATTTAATCTAATTAATTAATAATTTTAGATATCACATGATATATTATTAAAAGAAGAGAGATGTTTCGATGACATGTCAATCGAGAGATTATG
>QRFJ01000706.1:195759-340802 GCA_006176705.1 Cocos nucifera
ACATATCCCATTATCATACAGAACTGAACCTAACTAGATCATACAAACAAGGGTTTGGATTTGGATATCATCAATTAGACTAACCTAGTTCAATTGATTTGAATAAGATTCAATTAGGTTCAAGGAAATCGTGTTAGCACACGATTGAGCCAAACATTCTTCTTTTTCTATCATAAAAGTTATCTCGATTGAGCCAAATAAGTTTGTGCTCACTCAGGTATCTTTACCTGATCTGATTGGAGCTTGTCCAAGTTAGAAAAGGATTGTCTTAATTTATGAGATAAATTTGAGACAACACCTATCATTTTCTATCACCTACTAATTCTTATACTTTGACTTTGTGAAACATTGACTTTTGACCCTTGGACATCTGCCCATGTGTCATGCACTTATTGGTGAGCAGATAGGGGCTTGTCCCCTCTCTAAAAATTGAAAAGAAGGGAGTGCACGCCTAGGATGGCATGCACCCATGGATAGGGACATTGGAGTCCTATACGGATGGAACTCCAGGTTGCTTCTTGGTTTCTACTTAGGTAGCCCTTGGGTATCTACTTTGACTAGTCTTAGGCACCATCTAAGAATGAACCTGTGGGTCTCTCATCTGATTGGATCAGGTGATGTCATCCCACCAATCAGATTTAGATTTGATTGCATGAAGCAACGTGATTGGCTGGGGTGATGCAGCACTGCATGGCTTAGTAGAGTCTATAGATAGACCCTATCTGCACCCACTTCTAAGCTCTCCTCCTCTTAGCCATGCCCCAAGGCTTCCTCTCTCCCTTCTCCATGCCACCATCTAGCCCTCTCTCTCCTCTCCATGTCCAAGAAAGTTGGGCCTTTAGATTAGTGCGATTCAGGTAAGAAAAGGCTAACGAAAAAGGAAGAAGGCAGCACTGCTGTAGAGACGATGGATGATCTTTAGAAGAAGTTTTGAAGATCCTCCAAATCAGATCTAGATCTAATTTTTGAAGAAAAGAAAGAGAAGGAGAAGATCTCTAGATCTAGCTTGAGTGGATACCAGTAGAGGCCAGGCGCTTGCATGGCTAGATCCAGAACCTCAGGACTTCAGTATGATCATCAATGGGTAATCAGATTACCCAAAATCAAGATAAAATTAATTCAAAATTAGTTTAATTTTATTTTCTATTTATCAAATCATAAAATTAAATTTGAAAAGTGTCAGATCTAATTAAGATCTAAGAAAAAATTTTTGAAATATGCCTCTCGATCCAATCAGATCTGAACGAACCTGACTTAGGAAATCAGGATTTCCATTCAAATGGTATCAGAGCCAGGTTCTTATAAAATTTATTTAGATCTAATTTAATCTAATTAATTAATAATTTTAGATATCACATGATATATTATTAGATCTAAAATTAGAAAAATAAAAAATTAAAATTAATTTATCTAGATCTAATATGTATGAGATACATAGCTAGACTAGGAATAGAATTACCTATGTGTAGTCTAGTATAATCATATTTTTTATTTGATTAAATATAATTTTTAAATTTATTTATTTACTATTTCTTGATCTTATAAAAATTATAATTAGATCTAAAAATAGAAAATAAATTAAATTAAATTTATTCATATGAGATATGATAGTTGCATGTTTAGACAAGTTGTAGAATAGTTCTGCAAATAGGTCTAGATTAAATTTTATTTGATAAGATCAAATTTAAATTTAATTTTTTTGATGATTATGAGATAATTTAGATTTGAAAAACATGCATGCATGATATATGTGATATATACAAAATATGTTTTAATTAGATCTATTTTTTATATGAGATATATGCTTAGATCTAATTAGTTTTTATAGATTAGTTATATTTCTGATTAAGGTGTTCGCCATGGCCGTCCGGTCATAAGAATAAAGTAGGACTTAAAGACTCTCTCCTCTCATTCGATGGGGTATTCTTATGATGTGTAGGGATGCTGCGCGTTCGTCCTTAATCAGAAATTGAAAAACTTACTTTCTACAAAATCCTAGATCCTGAAACCCTAGGATCTTATTTACATGTTTTATTTAAGTACCCTAACTTAATTAAGAATTAAGTTTATGAAATATTAATTAGGTATAAAATTAAGAATTTCAGATCTAAGACATATTCATAAAATTGGGTTCGGACTTGGGTTGCTCAATTAGGTCTAGCGGTTGATCAAACCGAATCAAGAGTTGGTTAGATGGGATCAACAATGCTTAAATTGACCAGCCTAATAGGATTAAGTCTGGGTCAAGATCGAGTCACATGAGTGATTAATCAAGCTAAGACCTAATTAGGCTTAGTGGTTAGAGTTTGGATTGTAGGCTAATCCGATTAGTTCTGGCTCAACAATTTGGTGTTTAAGGTAAGTTTGGCAGATACGATCGACTAATTTTTAATTGGGAGCTACTCAACTCGAATGCATTCTTGTCGAGTTAATGGCATATCCCTTCCACCAGTCTCACTTACCTGGCCATGGCTGCATGCCACTAGGTTAGTCATAATAGTTATGACTATGTCAAGTCTAGTTTAATGAGATCTAAATCAAATCTCCCTAAGAAAAGATTAAGTCTAAGGTCTTCCACCATTGTAGATGTGCGGGCCCTTTCCGGGGTTGATTGTTCTTAACTGGTTATAGTGGCATAGTTGCACCAAAAAGATGCAACCATGTCTATTAGGCATTGGATGCTATAGGCTGGAGGATGGATTGGGCTCAATATTTTGGATACGGTGAGAGACCCAATTAGGAATTCAATCTGTGCAAATGGTGGGTCTGACTTAACTAAGGAGTGGATCAATATTCTGGACACGATGATATTTATGAATTAGAGACCAAATTTTGGTGCACTATGATTAGAGAATCATTGAACAAGAGTTGTTCACTTATTAGCTAACCCATCATCAATAACTAGTAGGTGAGGTGATGAGTTAGTTGGTGGGACCGCACCATCCATTAGAAATCATAATCGTGGAGATTTTCGCATCTTTACAGAGGAAGTGTAGAGATCCAAAAAAATAGTGGGAGCTAATTTATTTTAAAATAAAATTTTTAAATAAATTGATTAAAGTCTTAATCATAATATCTAACTAGAAACTTTGACTCTCTACAGGAAAATGTCTGCATCCAACCTACTAGCATGAATCTTGGACACCCATAGACTGACCAAACTAAATTACAAGGATTGGCTCCAGAACTTCAAAATTATTTTGGGTTCTGAGAAGTTAACTCATGTATTGGATCAGAACCCTCTCATCTTACCAGCTCGTTCATCCGCTGAGCAGAGAGCATCTCTGGATAAGTGGACTGACGAAGATAATAAGGCCAGATACTACATGTTGGGCTCGATGTTTGATGAGCTTCAGCACCAATATGAAGATATCAGAATTGCTTAACAAATGTTGGCTCACCTATAGGAGATGTTTGGTGAATAGAGTCGTGCAACCAAGTATCTAGTCACCAAATGACTGTTCAAGACTAAGATGCATGATGGACAGTCTGTCCAAGATCATTGTCTGATAATGATCAAGGACTTAGAAGAGCTTGAGAAGCTTGGAGTGAGGTTGGACTTGGATCTGCAGAATGATATAATTCTACAATCCTTGACTGATGCATATGGGCATTTCATCATGAACTACCATATGCATAAACTTCAAAACACCTTGGCCGAACTTATGAACATGCTAGTTATCGCTGAGCTTTCCATGAAAGGTTCTAAAGGCTCAGTGCTTGCTATGAAATGGACTTCTTTCAAGAGAAAATCTTTTGAAAAGAAGAAGAAGTCTGCGAAAAAGCAGAAGGTGGAAAGAGAAAAGAAGAAAAATGCAGAGTTGAAGAAGGCCGCTAATAAAGAAAAGTGTTTCCATTGCAATAATGATGGCCACTAGAAGTGGAACAACCCTACATACCTGGCCATCCTAAAGAATAAGAAGGAGGTTGGTCCTTCTGGAGGTATGCTCATTATTGAGTCTAACCTTACAATTTTTTCTGCATCCAGTTGGGTGCTTGACTCTGGTTCTAGTGCTCATTTATGCACTACTATATAGGATCTTGAGGATAGCAGGAGGCTGAGGGATGGTGAGATGATCCTGTGCGTCGAAAATAGAGTAAGGGTTGCTGCCATGGCCGTGGAAACATACCCTCTTTGATTACCATCTGGATTAGACTTAGTGTTAAAAGACTATTATTATGTACCTATAGTAAGCAAGAATTTGATTTCTATTTCTTGCATTGCAGTAGAAGGCTATGTAATTAGTTTTCTTAAGGACCATTATAACATTCTTTATGAAAGAAATAAAATTGCAAGTGGTTTCCTTATTAACGGTCTTTATCAGTTACATGTTGATGTATCTATTTTTAATTTCGAGCAAAATGTGAATGCCATAAAATCAAAACAATCTAGGGATAGTCTAAATGATAGATATCTATGGTACCTAAGATTAGGTCATATAGTAGAAGATAGGGTTTACAAATTGAAGAAAATTGGGCTATTGAGTCCATTAACTTTCGAGTCATATCCAATTTATGAATCCTTTCTTCATGGCAAAATGACTAAGCTCCCTTTTGTAGGACATGGGGAAAGGGCCACGGATCTTCTTGCCCTAGTACATACAGATGTGTGTGGCCCATTTGATGTGCCGGCTAGAGGTAACTTTGTCTACTTCATGACTTTTACTAATGATTTATCAAGGTATGGATATGTGTATCTTATGAGATACAAGTCTAAAGTGTTTGAAAAGTTCAAAGAATTTAGACATGAAGTAGAAAAGCAAATTGGAAAACTTATTAAGGTTCTTCGATCAGATTGAGGAGGTGAATACCTTAGTCAGAAATTCTAAGACTATCTCAAAGAAAATGGCATAGGCTCTCAATGGACTCCACCAGGAACACCTCAACTCAACGGAGTTTCAGAACGGAGGAATCGGATCCTATTAGATATGGTCCGATCCATTATGAGCTTCATAGACCTCTTTGATTTTCTTTGGGGATACTGTTTGTTAACTATAATATACTTACTGAATAGGGTTCCTTCTAAAATCGTTCCTACCACACCGTATGAGATATGGCATGGTAAACCAAGTCTGAGTCATCTCAGAATTTGAGGTTGTCCGACTCATGTCAAAAGACAACAAGCGGACAAGTTAGACTTTAGGTCCTTTAGAGCTCGATTCATAGGATATCCTAAAGAGTCATTAGGATATTATTTCTACATTCCAGAAGATCATAATATGATTATGAGTCGACATGCCATCTTTCTTGAAAAATAGTTTATTCAAGATAGTGACATTGGAAAGCAGATCAAGCTTGATGAGAAAGTCTCACAAGAGCAACGAGCTAAGAACCAAATGGAACCAAGTCAGGTTAAGCCAATCCATACACTACCTCCTCCACCTCGTAGATCGAAAAGGATTTTTCGTCCCCCTGAGAGGTACTTAGGTACTATTTCAAAGGATGTAGAGGAAATATTTCTCATAGGTAATGGGGTTCATGTAATGATCCCAAAACCTATAATGAGGTGATATCAGATATCAACTCCAAAAAATGGTTAAAGGCAATGTAGTCAGAAATTGATTCGATGCACTCAAACCAAGTCTAGACCCTAGTAGATCCACCAGAAGGTATAATACCTATTGGGTATAAATGGATCTACAAGAGAAAGATTGGTGCAAATGAGAATGTGCAGACATTCAAAGCTAGATTAGTGGCAAAAGGTTATAATCAACGTGAAGACATTGACTATTAGGATACCTTTTCGCTAGTAGCTATGCTAAAAAAATTCATTCGCACATTGCTTGCTGTTGCAGCCTATTTCGATTATGAAATATGGCAAATGGATGTGAAAACGGTATTCTTAAATGGATATCTTGAGGAAGATATCTATATGGAATAGCCGCTAGGTTTCACATCTAGTGATGATGATCACAAAGTATGTAAGCTACAAAGATCCATATATGGACTTAAGCAAGCATCTCAGAGCTGGAATACTCATTGTAATGATGTGATCAAAATGTTTGATTTCATCAAAAATGAGAAGGATCCATGTGTCTTCAAAAAGGTCAGTGAGAGCACTGTTGTCTTCCTCGTATTGTACGTGGATGACATCCTCCTTATCAAGAATGATATTCCCATGTTGACCACAGTTAAAATGTGTTTATCTAAAGAATTCTCCATGAAAGACCTAGAAGAAGCATCCTTTATTCTAAGAATTAAGGTCTATAGAGATAGACCGAATAGGATGCTAGGACTTTCACAGAAGATGTACATAGAGGAAGTACTAAAGAGGTTTAGTATAGAAAACTCTAAGAGGGGTTTAGTACCCTTCAGGCATGGCATTCATCTTTCCAAGAAGATGTGCCCTAGCACACCTGAGGAAATAGAATGCATGAGCAAGATCCCTTATGCTTCAGCAATAGGGAGCCTCATGTATGCCATATTATGTACACGACCTGATATAGCCCATGCCGTGAGTGTCACGAGCAGATATCAGTCAAATCTAGGTGAAGAATACTGGACTTCTGTGAAATGTATCCTTAAGTACTTAAGAAGAACTAAGGATATGTTACTGGTCTTTGGCAATGGAGAACTCCAAATCTAGGGGTATACAGACTTAGGCTTTATGTCTGATGTAGATGATTGAAAGTCGACATTTGGGAGTCTATTTGTGTGCAATGGTGGAGCTGTCAGTTGAAAAAGTTCCAAGCAGATAGTGATAGCAGATTCCACCATGGAAGCAGAATATATCGCTGCATCAGAAGCTGCAAAGGAGGCATTCTGGTATAAAAAGTTTGCCGTAGAGATCGGAGTGATGCCATCAGATGTCATTCCTCTGTATTGCAACAATAATGGCACCATAGCCCTTGCTAAGGAGCCTAAGTCTCACCAGAAATCCAAGCACATCAAGCGGCGATACCACCTCATCCGCAATTACCTCGAGAAGGATTATGTCGAGGTCAAGAGAGTTGACTCTGCAGATAATGTGGTAGACACGCTTACAAAGCCATTGGGTCAGCAGAAGATCGAAGCCTACCTTAAAAAGATGGGACTTAGATTTGTAGCCAATTAGCTTTAGATCTAGTGGGAGTTTGTTAGATATGTGTGCCCTAGAAGCCAGAATTGGCTGACACTTGTAATACACTTCTAAGGGCAAAATTATAATTTTAACTATAAATAATAAAATAGATTATTTTCTATCACATATGTGCATTTAGTGTCTGTGATACATCCTTTGAGTTAATGGTAATGATAATTCTTATTTTTAAGAGTTAAAAATTTAAGACAAGAATTTTCATTATTAACTCATAAAATGCTCCTGACCGTAGGATCATCATGACGATGGTGATTGATCCAGAAGGTTAGTGTACAATCGCTTCTTTATAGTAGATGAGTCTTAAGTCTACGGTGTAGAGACACCAGAGCGAGAGTACAAGGTACTCGTTAGAGAACGAGGGCACTGAAGCGTGACCACCTCGAGTAGTCATAAGGAAGTCTACCTTCTCATCGATGACTGACTCGAAAGCTACAGTGGTGTGTCTGGTTCTTTGACCTGAGGTGCATCGACAGTTCACCTTGAGGGTGTTATAGTTTGACTACACCATGACTCGGTCTCCTAGCCATTCGAAATCCTGAGGTGTATGTTGGCTATAGCATGTTCATTGTAGGAATTGGATTGCACCAAGATGGAATCTATCTACCTCGGTGGATGAGGAGCAGCCCTATGATGATCATGAGAATCAAGTCCATAAGCCCATGGCCATGGCAGAGAGTGAAATAATAGAAAGAGTTTCTATTAAGGTTTTCACATCGGACTTGAATCGAATGATTAAATCATATGATAGAAATTAGGGTTTGACGAGTTCACCTTAACCCTAATCTGATCGGGGCTCAAGATAGAAGAACTTAATCACACAAGTAGCTGCACTGAGAGGTTCATTTTCGAGTTTTGATGGGTTGCCACCATATACTGCTAGGTGTCACTGGTGGATTTTGGGAGCAATTAGAATGATTTAGATGATCGATCATTCTAAGTTGTCTGAATCAGAAGAGTTCTGATCCATCGAAAGGAGTTTCGATGATGTCGATGATGGAGATCATGACATATCCCATTACCATACAGAACTGAAATCTAACTGGATCACACAAATAAGGGTTTGGAATCTGGATATCATCAATTGGACTAATCCCAGTTCAATTGATTTGAATAAGATTCAATTAGGTTCAAGGAAATCGTGCTAGCACACGATTGAGCCTAACGTTCTCCTTTTTCTATCATAAAAGTTATCTCGACTGAGCCAAATAAGTTTGTGCTCACTCAGGTACCTTTACTTGGTCTGACTGGAGCTTGTCCAAGTCAGAAAAGGGTTGTCTTAATTTATGAGATAAATTTGAGACAACACCTGCCATTTTCCATCATCTGCTAATTCTTGTACTTTGACTTGGTCAAACATTGACCTTTGACCCTTGGACATCTGTCCATGTGTCATGCACTTATTGAAGAGCAGATAGGGGCTTGTCCCCTCTCTGGAAATTAGAAAGAAGGGGGTGCACGCCTAGGATGGCATGCGCCCATGGATAGGGACGTTGGAGTCCCATACGAATGGGACTCCAGGTTGCTTCTTGGTTTCTACTTAGGTGGTCCTTGGGTATCTACTTTGACCAATCTTAGGCACCATCTAAGAGTGAACCTATGGGTCTCTTATCTGATTGGATCAGGTGATGTCATCCTATCAATCAGATTTAGATCTAATTGCACAAAGCAACATGATTGGCCGGGGTGATGCAGCACTGCATGGCGTAGTAGAGTCTATAAATAGACCCTATCTGCGCCCACTTCTAAGCTCTCCTCCTCTTAGCCATGCCCCAAGGCTGCCCCTCTTCCTTCTCCATGCCACCATCTAGCCCTCTCTCTCATCTCCATGCCCAAGGAAGTTGGGCCTTTAGATTAGTGCGAGTCAGGCAAAAAAAGGCTGACGAAAGAGGAAGATGACAGCACTGCTGTAGAGACGATGGGTGATCTTCAGAAGAAGTTTTGAGGATCCTCTAAATCAGATCCAGATCTAATTTTTGGAGAAAAGAAAGAGAAGGAGAACATCTCCAGATCTTTCCCGAGTGGATATCGGTAGAGGGCAGGCGCTTGCTTGGCTAGATCTAGAACCTCAGGACTTCGGCAGGATCATCAACGTGTAATCAGATTACCTAGAATCAAGATAAAATTAATTCAAAATTAATTTAATTTAATTTTATTATTTATTAGATCATAAAATAAGATCTAAAAAGTGTCAGATCTAATTAGGATCTAAGAAAAAATTTTTGAAATATGCCTCTCGATCTAATCAGATTTGAACAAACTTGATCCAGAAAATTAGGATTTTCCTTCACATCCGGGAGGAATACTACTTAAAATTTGGAAGTAATCTATTGGAGGAATTTGGATGGAGTTCAACTGATGGAGTAGTCCAGAAGGAGTTTGGCTCCTGGAGGAATCCGACCGAAGGAGAGGTTTGAAGAAGTTCGGCTCCTGAAGGAATTTGATTGAAGAAGAAGTTTGGAAGGAGTTCAGCTCCTGAAGGAATTTGACTGAAGGTGAGGTCTGGAAGGAGTTCGGTTGCTGGAGAATTCTCGATCAAAGCTCTTCTATGATTACCAGTTACATTAGGCTAAGCATCAGACTGAACTTCGGTGGGAGCGGGGTTTATCCCCAACAGTAATCATCAAAATTAATTTTTGGAGCAACAATGATGATTTAATCAAATCTAATCGAATTGGATTCAATTGGATTTGATCCAATCAGATCATGAGATGACCTAATTGCTATGGAAGATTCGACCTTGATTTGATCAGGTGCTGGAACTAATAAATTTTTAATTTGATTAGAAGTTTATTGGTTTGGGTTAAGCCTAATTTGGTTGGATTTAACCTAGTCTAATTAGGTCTAGAATATTTGGTTTGGTTGAAATCAATTTGGATTAATTCAAATGAGTTTTGAAATTTGAATTACTTCTCCCTGTGCCACCCTACTTTTACCATGCCTCTCTCTCTCACACAATTTCAGATTTTGTGTGAGAGTTTCTCATGCCTTGATGTTTTCTGTGCCTCCTATCTTATCTACATTTGACTTGGTCTAAGCGTTTGACTAGTTCAAACCTAGTTGAATTTTGAATTCAACTAGTTTTGATGGAACCACCTCTCATCCTTATCCTTTTCTCCATGCCCCATAAAATGTTATGAGATTGTTTTCATGGAATTTTTTAAGGGGGCATAGAAGGAGAGTCCTTCTGCTTGTCACCCACCTAAAAGTGGTGATTGGAAGTGGATAAGGATTCATTTAAATTTGAATTGGAATGGGAGGTTGAAACAAGTTCAACCTCCAAGCCTTATCCCCTTCCATGCCTATTTTCTATGTTATGGTCTCTCTTTTTAAGAAGGAATTTTTTGTGCATGTGTGGGAGAGGAATAGGTTCCATGAGAGAGAAAACCAGAGAGAGGGGGCATCATTCTGAATGCAAAAAATTCCATAGAGAGAGGAAAAGGGATCCTGCACCATTTTTTCTCACATGCCTCTTTTGTTTTTTTTTTTCTTTTGGTCGCCCATCTTGAGAGTATCTAGGAGTGGGTGTATGGTAGAGGGAGAGTCCCTCTTCGCATAAAAATTTGTTTCATGGGAAAATTCCAAAGAGAGAGGGCTTGAGAAGATTTTTGGGTGTTCGGGTTTTTTAGGTGTGTGAAATCCTAGAGTTGGGACTCTAGGTTCGGGTGGAGAGATCAAGTGCTGTGAGTGTCCGATTGCCACCAAATTTTCACCACTAGCTCATCATCCTCCAATGTACATGATCTATTTTTTGGAGCATCTGAGAGATTAGAAAGAAGGTGATCGCTTGGATCGATCAAAGATCAGCCATCAAAGGCCCCGGCGAGGAGCTAGCACTCCGATGGAGCTAGTCAGGACCAGAAGCTCCGTGTGGATCAACCATAGAGGTCAGATGAGTGTGTAGCTATAGCACGATATCAGAGCTTCTTTTAGTGGATTTAGATCATGAAGATCAACTACCTGTGTACAGGTATCATGTTCTGAACATGAGTAGGTTAGTTAATATGATTTACTAACCTTATGCATTTAATTTTCTATTACATATTAACATGTCTAGATCTAGATGTAGATTTCTAAAATGATCAATGCATGCTTAGTATTAATTTTATATTAATATTTACTTTTGCTATAATAAAATTTTGAAAAAATTTCAAAAAGCATGTTAAAAACCCTACGCGATTTTCTTCAAGGAAACCATGCGGATCACTATGAGCCGAAATAGTGCACGGGGTGGGGGTATTTTCATAAATTTGGGTGAGTGGCGAGCATTGATTCATCAAAAGGTGAAGCGGCTCATGGTGCACTGACTGAATTGCACGATTCGATGGCTAAAGGAGCTGCTAGTCTTGATCCAATGGTTGGGATGACCTCTTGTTTTGATTACATGATCCAGGCCCCAGTGCGCAATCGGATGACTGCTATTCACACCGGCTAGGATCCGATAGTTGGCATTTAATTTTATTTTAATTCAATAACCCAGCCTCTCTTCTGTGCAATCCAATGACCCAGAATCCATCATCAACTTGATCCAGTAGCTGCTGTCTAATTTGATTTGATCTGGGAGATTTAAAAGGATTTTTCAAGCTATTTTTGATATGTTTGATGCCCATCCAACGGCCGAAGATCTAGATCTTTGTATAGCTTCAATTTGACCTATTCCAGGAGTTTTAATCCTGATTTATTTAGGATTTCTCATCGATCTCACCCTCTTGATCCTATTTAAAGCCAAGCTGTCGAATAACAATAGGGCATGAATAGCATAACAGAGCTTAGCAGATAGCATAGAATAGAGCATAGCAGAGCATAGATAGAGAGAAACAGAGGAGGGGGATTTGAGAGAAAAGTGAGGGTTTTGAATTAGAGAGGGAGAGTTTGATTAGAGAGAGCCCCTTCTTCTTTTTTCTTCTTTTCTTTCTTCTTGGCTCATCTTCCAAGTCCAACACATCCACCAGTGGCTCTTCTTCATCAACTTCTCCACGCCAAGAGTAACAGTCAATAAAACTCAGTAACAAGCAGTATACTATTTGAATTTTCTTATACATTTTATTTTATTTGCTATTTTTATTCATTTTATCATGAACAAAAATTATTTTATTAAGACTAAGGTGTAGCCACTCTTTTGATGCAATATTCAGTATGATTTAATTTTAGATTTAAATTTTATTCATGAGAAGTATATAAATTTATTCTTAATGCTTTTAAATTACTAGTAATCTTCTAATTATTTTGATAGACATAAATGATACGAACTAAGTACGTCTATGTTAATGCTTCTTGATTTATATACCTTATGTCTGATTCGGATTAAGGTTCTTATGCATGCCGTAATTTTAGTATGCTTTAGATGCAGTGTATTTTAATTAAAGGATTTTATAAAATATAATATATCAATATTTATTTAGATTATGCTTGAACCAAAGGATCGTTAATAAATATTGATCATTTTGCTATGCTTAGATCAAAGGATAGTAAATATCTTAGGAGACTCTACCGTCACATGAAATAGAATTAATCTAATGTACATGATTATTTGAATATTATATTGATTGAGTTGATTAACCGATTATCTTAGTATCCTATTACACTTGAATTCAATCCTAATAATTATGTCCTCTTTATTTTCTTATAATTTTCTTAATTATTTTTTTATTTCTTATTATTTTTTTACTTTTTATAAATTAATTTTCTAAATAAAGTTTAGAAAATAGTTTTTAAGTACTTATTTTTCAATCTTCAAGGGATGATACTCTACTCATACACTGTATTACTTGATCGGTTGGTGCACTTTCCATAGTGGTAGATTTGCATGCATCAAGTTTTTGGCACCATTGCTAGAGATTGTCTAAAACAATATTAAAATTTTATTTCTTGCTTTACTTTAAAATTTTATTTTTATTTTATTTTTAGGTGCATGTTTAGTGCATGACACGTGCTGGAATAGTGATTTAGTACCTCTTGACCCAGAAGTAGAGAGAATAATTAGAAGATTAAATCAAGAAAGAAACATGGCAACCAAAGAATTTAATGAAGTCAATCCAGAAAAAGATATGGTGGCACAAGGATGGAAAGAAGCTATTCGAGTGGTACATCAGCCATTAAATGATTACATCACTCCATCGATAGCCAACGTAGCTTCGAGCATCAGAAGACCACCCATGTGAGCAAACAACTTTGAAATAAAACTAGCAATGATCTAGATGATTCAAGCAACTGTTCAATTTAGTGGACATGTTTAGGATGATCCGAATGCCCATATTTCTAGTTTTCTTAAACTCTGTGATACTTTTAAAATTAATGGGATGTCGGATGATGCCATTAGATTAAGACTAATTTCTTTTTTTTTATGAGATAAAGCTAATAGTTAGCTTCATTCTCTTCCTGTAAGTTCTATCACTACTTAGGATACCCTAGCTTATAAATTTTTGGCTAAGTACTTTCTACCTTCCAAGACTGCAAAGATGCACAATGATATTATTTCTTATATACAGATGGAGATGGAGTTACTATATGAGGCTTGGAAGCATTTTAAGAAACTACTGAGGAGATGTCCACACCATCAATTACCTATTTGGCTTTAAGTACAAATTTTTTATAATGGTTTATCTCCTACTAATCATTTTATGATAGATACAGCAGTAGGAGGTACCATTAATCAAAAAATGAAAGAGAAAGCCTCTGATTTGATTGATGAGATGGCATCAAATAGCTATTAGTGGCAAATAGATCGCATGATGCTGAGAAGACCAATAGCTGTGCGAGTAGATTGCATTCCAACCTTATTAGCTAAGATTGCAGCCCTTAGATCCAAAGTTAACAATATGAAGGATTCAGCTATACATATATAGAGAATCACTTATGAGCTATGTGGAGGAGGACATGATACAAGCAACTGTGAGATAGGTAACCTTTTTGCTAAAGCCTCTGATATAGCTAACTATCTTGATAATTTTTTCAGGCTACAGCAAAACATTCCTTACTCCAACATATATAATCAAGGATGGAGACAGCATCCAAATTTTTCATGGAGTAATCAAAATACAGCACAACAGCCATCCCAAGGATTTCAAGTATCTGAGAAAAAGCCTGACATGGAGGAGTTGATAGTCAAATTCATGTAGAACCAAGAAGTAGCCATGCAAAATATGGAGACCAAATTCATGTAAAACCAAGAAGCATCTATGAGGAACATGGAGACCAAATTTATGTAAAATCAAGAAGCAGCTATACATAATTTGAAAATCAAGCTTAGGCAAGATCAAGCAGCAGCTATTCGAAACTTAAAGATGCAAGTAGGTCAAATGACCAAGATAATCTCTGAAAGACTACAAGAATCCTTGCCTAGCAATATGGAGACCAATCTAAGCGAGCAAGTCAATGCTATCACATTAAGAAGTGGTAAAAAGTTAGAGGAGCCACATCAGAAGCAAAAAACTAAAAAAAAAACTACAAATAAGAAGCAGTCAACTAAATTTTGTCAGTCACCTAAACAACCAGCAGATGGATGGTCACCGGATATAAAATTTGTTGATCCAAATATGAAGTCCTATAAGCTACCACTATCATTCCCAGAGAGATAAATACAACATCTAGATAAGAAATTTTCAAATTTTTTTAGTATTTTAAAGAATTTACATATTAATATTGCTTTTGTTGATGCAATCACTTAGATGCCTAGGTATGTTAAGTTTCTTAAAAAAATTCTAACTAATAAGAAGAAGCTGAAGGAGCATGAGATAATAAATTTGAATGAAGAATGCTCAACAATACTTCAAAATAAGTTACCATAGAAGCTAAAAGATTTAGAAAGTTTTATGATCCCTTGCATTATTGGTGATTATAGTTTTGATAAAGTTTTATGTGATTTAAGAGCAAGTATTAATCTCATACCTTTCTCTATTTTTAGGAAGCTGAGTCTTGGAGAACCAAAGCCTACCACTATCACTCTTTAGCTAGTCGATAGATTCATTAAGTATCCAAGAGGTATAGTGGAAGATATCTTGGTAAAGATAAACAAATTTATTTTTTCTGTTGATTTTATTATTTTTTATATGAAAGAAAATTATGATGTACCTCTTATCTTAGGAAGATCCTTTTTAGCTATAGGAGAAGCTTTAATAGATGTTCAATAAAAAAAATTAATTCTTAAAATTCAAGATGAATAAATTATCTTTAATATTTTTAAGGATATTGAACATCCTAATGATAATCAAACTAATTTTCAAACTGATGTTATTGACAAATCAATACATGATTATTCTTTAGAAAGTAGGTTTGAGAACCTTGTTAAGGCTTTCATTGTGAAATCAAAAAAGAGTTCAGCTAAACATAAAAGTATATCTATTGAAGTGGCACCAAATTAATCCAGCTTAGAGCCCTATAAAAGTCAAGCTGCCGACTATAAATGAAAACTACTAGATAGATTATTTCTTTTTCTTTTTGTTTTGAGTCTTTTTTTTAATTTTTCAGTAAGTTTCTTGTTGCTCTTTTATTACTTTAGTGTGTTTTTATTTTTGTAGAGAAAAATAATTGAGAGTTCAAGCTAAGTTTGCAAAGCTTCAAAGACCTAGTCTAGATCAATAGTATATTGAATTAGATGTATTCTTTCTTATCTCTTATTGCATCCTTTATTTTTTCTTTCTCCATTGAGACAATGTTGATGAAGTTGGAGGATCGAAAAATTTTTTATAAAAAAAATTAATTATAATTTTTAAAAATTAAATTTAAATAATTTAAAATTTTTAAAAAATTTTAAATCATGTGTCAAAAAATAAAATCTTGAGCAAGATAGACTAAGAAAAATAAAAAAGTTAGAAGTATTTATTAATGAATGTAGCGAGTCAAGAAGTAGACTGGTTGGTCAGACTTTTAGCAGCCTACTTAGGTCATCTAAAGACTATTAGCACTTTTAATTACACATGCACATTAATAAGGTAAAGTAGATGTTGATTATAAGGCCAACTAAAGATTCAATTATCACTAAAAATTAGTGATTTATATATATTCTAATTAAAAAGACTTAAATTTAAGGAAAGAGCTACCTGCTAAAAATAAAAATGTAAAATACAGAGTATATGTGGATTGTCTGAAGCTTAGTAACTAGGTCTCTATACCTAAGTCAAGTATGGAGGTTTACATCAAATGGTAAATGAAAGGCCAGAATGCTCAGCACAAAAAAGAAAAAAAAAAGAAGAAGAAAAAAAAAAGAAGGCAGTGGGAAAGCTACCTTAATTCATGAATTTAACTTGAGAGTGTATAGAAAATTAATCAAAATAAGTGATAAGAGAAGACACATTTATTTTTTAAGTTAGTACCAAAATGCTATGTTAGTCATCACTAACACAAGTGCTGTAAATTTTTAAATGTACTTTAAAAAAAAATTTGATTATACTAACTACGAAATTTGCTTCTAAAATATAATACTTAGTAGTACTTTCTAAATATTTTGATCTTTAATCCTAGATATATTTTTATGATGGAGGATCTTATTGAAGCAAGATGATTAATTAATATTAAGTAATGCATTGCTAAGGGACTAGGAGTGACTAAGTTGGAAAGTGTGATAAGTATTATAAATATACTAATAAAAATATTAAATTATAAAATAATTTATCTTATTTTTAAAAAATTAATATTTTTATTGATCTTTTGTAGGAAAGAAGGCTGCCAATGAGAAGAGCTCAATTTTCTGATTCAAAAAAAAAAAAAATTAAAGCAAAATGGACTTAAAATAAGCCTAAAATCAAATTCAAAAGAATATATATATACATATATATGTATGTATGTATGTATGTATGTATATATGTACGTATGTGTGTATATATATATACATACATACATACATATATATATATATATATATATATATATATATATATATATATATATATATATATATACATACATACATATATGTATGTATGTATGTATGTATGTATGTATCTATATATATATATATATATATATATATATTTATATATATATATATTTATATATATATATATATATAAAATAGGTCGGTCGGTTTAGGTCAAATCGGCAAGAAAATTGGCTTAGATGGCCCAGCCCAATCATAATCAACCTGCATGCGAACCAGCCAGCCCCTCACATCATAAAACCACGTGGCTTACTATGAGCCAAAATAGTGCATGGGGTGGGGGTATTTTTGTAAATTTGGATGATGTGGCAAGCACCGATTCATCAAAAGGTGAAGCGGCTCATGATGCACTGGTTGAATTGCATGATTTGATGGCTGAAGGAGCTGCTAGTCTTGATCCAATGGTGGGGATGATCTCCTATTTTGATTAAACAATCCAGGCCCAGTGCACGATTGGACGACTGCTATTCACACCTGCCAGCATCCGACGGTTGGCAATTAATCCAATTTTAATTCAATAACACAAGCTCTCTTATGCATAATCTGATGGCCCAGAATCAATCATCAGTTTGATCTAATGGCTGCTATCTAATCCGATTTGATCTGAGAGATTTAAAAGGATTTTTCAGGCTATTTTTGATCCATTTGATGCCCATCCAATGGTCGAAGATCCAGATCTTTGTATAGCTTCAATTCAACCTATTTCAAGAGTTTTAATCCTAATTTATTTAAGATTTCTCATCGATCTCCCCTTCTTGACCCTATTTAAAGCTTGGCTGCTGAATAATAATAGGGCATGAATAGCATAATAGAGCTTAGTAGACAGCATAGAATAGAGCAAAACAAAGCATAGATAGAGAGAAATAGAGGAGGGGGATCTGAAAGAAAAGTGAGGGTTTTGAATTAGAGAGGGAGAGTTTGATTAAAGAGAGCCCTTTCTTCTTCTTTCTTGTCGACTCATCTTAAGTCTAGCACATTGATAAGCATCGTAAATTCACCAATAAAAGTATTAATTTATTAATTAATTTATATTAATTTTTAAGAATTATCAATCAATTTATATATAATTTTTGAAAAATTTATATTTATTAATTAAAAAATTAATTAAAAAATAATAAAAAATAAATAAAAATTAAAAAATAAAATTTTATTATCAATAGAAAGAGCTCATTTTTCTGATCATAATGAAATAAATTTCAAGAAAAATGAAGCTAAAATGAAAAAGATATAAATTTTTAAAAATATAAAATAAATAAAAATTAAATAAAAAAGAAAATGGCTCAGCCGGCTCCGCAAGCCGAGCCACCAAGCCAAGCCGAGCCACCAAGACAAGCCAAGCCATCAAAGCCGACTCAGCCATTGAAGCCATCAGCCGGTCTACGATCCAGGCGTGGACCGCCAGCTCAGCAAAATCCGGCGAATCAGAGCCTGCCACGTGGTGGACCTAGACCCTTAAAGGGTCTACAGAAATTTATCGCGGCTCACAAGGGTAATTTAGTCTTTTTCACTCGACAACAGAAGCGCTGATTGGTTGCGGTGTGCGGTGCGGCCGGTCTACGCGGTCCATGGGAACAGTGATTGCGCGATCGGACGGATGTGGTTGTTTGCGGTCAGGATCGGACGGTCTGCATTTTTTCGGTTGCCAGACATCACGCGGATCACCATCGGATGGCAGCGCTCGATCCAGGCGATGATCCGACGGTCCAGAAAGCTCCCGACGGTGATCAAACTCTCCGAAGGCGCATGATTTGCGGCCAGATTTCCTCCATCAAGCGCGATCCAACGGCCAGAATTTAATCCGACCCGATCTGAGCTGATCTGCATCCGATTTTGATGATTTTTGGACCGTTGGATTTCCTATTGAATGGCTGGATTTTATCAGATTTATCAGAGATCGTATCAGAGCTATTTTAATTCAAATTTTATTCAAATTTTGATGATTACAAAGGCCATTAGTCCCATATTGCCTTTAGAAAAAAATATCCAGCCCTCCTAGCTCTATAAAAAGGACCCTAGGCCTCCAGAAATCAACATCTCCGATCAAGGTGAAGCTTTGGTACAGGGCGAAGCCAGGCTATGGGTTAAAGGCTGCTTCGAAGCAACGGGTGCCGAGAAGAAGAGCCGAGCTTCTACACCATCTTTCTGCCAATGCCGATCCAAGATCAGAGATCAGGCTATTTTATTTTATTTTTTTCTTTTTAAATTCTTATGTATTTAAATTTTAAAATTTTAATTAATAAAAATTTTATTTTTTTTGCACTTTAATTTCTTGCTTTTTATTTTTATTGTAATTTAATTTCTGCACTTTAAATTATTGCTTTGCAAGTAGATGCTAAGATCTAACTAGTAGATCTTAGTACCAAGTTTAAATTTCTGCACCTTTTAATTTTCTTTTTAATTTTCCGACTTCACTTTTGATCCTAAAACTTTTTTTTTTTCTTTTTCTTTTAAAAATCAAAGATTTCAAATCTAAAATACTACCTTCCCTGTGGATTCGACCCGACTCACTACTATCTACGCATTTTCAATGATTTTAAGAAGTCGGATTAAACTGATAAACACGGTGTCTTAACGACAACATCGCATTCCTATCAAGTTTTTGGCGCCGTTGCCGGGGAAGGAATAGATGCTATTTTTTTTTCTTTGATTTCTTTGATTTTTTTTTTATAAATTAATTATATTTTTTTAATATTGCTTACTAATTTTTTTTATTTATTTTGTAGAAAAAAAAGAGAAAATGAAGAAAGCATCAAATTTTGGTGAGATCAATCCTAACCCTAGTCCTCTTTTCTTTTATTTATTTATTTATTTATTTTATTTTTAAATTAATTTAAAAAAATATTCATTTAAACCTAATTAAAAGCCTCATGATAAGATTAGAAACCCTAACTGTTTAGAGCATGCATCATATTAGTTTTATTTTTATTTTTATTTTTATTTTTATTTTTTTGGTGATTGCTGGAGGCAAGGTAAGCCTTTCAGAATTCAATTAGTTGCATGCATCTAGTTTAAATTGCATAAAACCCTTTGATTGAATTTTTTTTTTTGTGCATATTCATATTAAATCAAATTAAGGGCACAACCCAATTAAACAAGATAAGGTGGGGATTTGATCACCCTTCCTTAGCCCACAAACAATCAACCAGCATCCTGCATTGACCTAAGCCTTTAAATTAAAATCAATTAGACATCAACCCTAGGAAGTCGAGCTCAATAGGACAAGAAATCCTAAGAGTTAAACCGGGTTAGGATAAGTCAATTTGACTGGTGTCTAGGAAAGTGGTTCAGGGACGATTGGGCCCGAAGGAAGGTGGTTTCTAATTGGTTCCGTTCGCTTACCTGGCCAAGCACAATTGGTGTCTAAGGCAAGCAACGGGGGGACTCCCACCGACCTTACACTTACCTGGCTAGTTGATTGGCTAATCCTACACTTGGAGGGCTTGAAGGTGACCTTGGCAGTTAGGAGCTGTCTAGATCTAGGATAACCCTTAGTCAGGATTGATTGACCAACTTGATTGCTAACCAACATCAAACCTAATTAAACCTAATTCTTCTCTTTCTTCTTAGTTCTAGGACTCCTTAGGACCTCTTCTTTAGAACTCTTTCTTTCTTTCTTCTAAAAAAATAAAATAAAATAAAATAAAAATTAAATTAAACTAACTAAAAAAATATTAAAAAAATAATTAAATTAAATTAAATTAAAAATTAATAAATAAAAAAATTAATTTTAATATAATAAAATAATAAAATAATATAAAAAAAATATTCTAAAATTTTTTTTGAACCATACATTAGGGTTACACTAATACATGCATGGTAGGAAATCGCTTTTTCTGATTTAGTTGAACTTAATTGAATGGTTGATTCACATTAAACATAATAATCAAATGGCTAATATGAACCTAATAGTCCAAAAATTAGATAAAGTTGACCTTCTTGCTCAGAAAATAGATCAACTCCTAACCCTAGGTCAACAATCTCCTGCACAATTCACATCATCTTCTAATTATCAGGAGAATTATTCAATCTGTGCTAGTCCCAACCCATCATGTAAGTGAATGTCCTATGACTGCACAGTTTCCATATTTTATCCAAGAACAAGTTCAAGCTACTCAAGGATACTCCAAATTGATTAATGATCCCATTTTCAAATTCATATAATTCAGATTGGAGTAACTTTAATTTTTCTTGGACATCCCAACAGACTCAGGCTCAGACCCAAATTTCACTTGAGCAAAATTATCAAAATTATGCCTATAATAATGGTCAGCCTAGTCAGTTTAACCAGCCATCATATTATAATCAGCCCTTCATACCCACCTCCTCAACAGACCAATCTAGCTGATGATAGATTTAACCAACTTCAACAATTAATTCTAACTCAACAGCAATCTATCGCCAGACTAGAAGCTCAAATAGGATAATTAGTTGAGTCTAACATGAGGAGAGAACTAGATCAACTACCGAACCTACCAATTTCAAACAACCCACCTAATGACCACCAACCACCTGGATTAAATTATCAATCTAATGTTTCATCTAAGAATCTCCAATTTGAGAATGCCAAAGTAATTCCTGAACTTAAAAGCTATAGGATTCTTATGGACCCATACCAAGACCAGGTGAGAGAGGCTAGTACTGATGCTAGCCAAAATAAAAATTTAGAGGAACTGGTTAGTACTGAGACTAACCACATAGAAGAACCCAAGCCAGGAATTAGTACTGATGCTAGTTCCAGTTTAAATGAGATAGAAATAGGGAAAAAGAGAATAGATGATTTACCCGAGACTTATAAACCTAATGTCCTATTCCCTTCAACCCTAGAAGCTGGTTCTTCTTATAAAAATCAAAAGGCATGTAATGAAATGTCAATGGAGTTGTTTAAGCAGGATCACATTAATTTACCTCCAGAATTAAAACCGCCTTTAGTCACCATTCCAGCACCCATTGAATCAAACTTAACTCCTAAAACTCCATTCATGAGCATTTTAGAAGAACAAATAGGAGAAATTCTTAATAAACATGGGTCTGAGAATGGAATCATAAATTATATCCCTAAAATTAACAAAGATTATATCAATAATGGGATTATAAATCAACTTTCTGAGATTGGCAATCCAAAACCATTGGAATTTGTCAATCCAATATTCGACACAGGATAGTGAGCTACATTGTGTCTGGCTGAAGACGGTAAACTTAGCGCTTGTTGGGAGGCAACCCAATATTTAGTTTTTATCTAATTTATCTTTTTAGTTTATTTTCTTTTTAGGATAATTTGAATAAGTTGGAGGGAGAGCTCAAATTTTCAAAGGCATGTGCTGGACTAAAAATATACTGAGTTAGGTGTATTCTTTCATGTTCTTTATTACATCCTTTATTTTTTCTTCTCCATTGAGGACAATGTCGATTAAGTTGGGGGGAGAGAAAAATAAAAAAAATTTTAAAATTTTAAGTCCTCGAAAAAGTTAGTATTTAGTATTTAGATACTTGATTATGCTTAAGAATCGAATAAAACTAAGCATTTTTAAAAGAAAATTGATACACAGATCAGAGAATCTGTGAGATATTGAGGAATCAAGTATTAAGAAAATTCAATAAAGAGTTAAGTCCAGAACATAAAAAAATTTTTTTCTTGGAGCATTTCTAATTATTTCTACTAGCATCAAAGAAAAGTCTACTTTTTATAGGCTTGTGTAGGGTAACTATACGTTTCTTCATATAAAAATTTATTTTAATAAAATAGTTTCCAAGTACTTCTCACTGAGTAACCGGGCCTCTTTGCCTAAGCAAGCATTGAGTTTCGCGTCAAAAGGTGGGAAGGGCAAAGAAGCTCGTTGTAAAGCTAGTCTTAACTCGTAGCCTATTTGATTCGAGCTAGTAAGCCCGAGGGGTATTCTATACCTAGTGCCCTAAAGCCAACTGGTTTGGGAGTCATTGGCCCAAGACTCGCTACATGGATCAAATAGAAAGCTTAAGGAGTTAAGACACTCAATAGTGGTACAACGTTAAAAAAAAAAAAAAAAAAAAATATTGGTTTCCCACCAAGTAACCGGGTCCCGTTGCCTAAGTAAGCAATGATATTCGCATCAAAAAGTGGGCAATGTGAAAATAAAAATTAATAAATGAAGGATGGAAGTAGCAATACACCTGCCTATATGAAAGTTTAGACAAATCAGAGATAAAAGTGGGAATAATTTAGAAAAAGTTCTGAAAAATTTAATGTTCTTTACTTAATTTTTCTATTGATAAGTATTAATACCCCAATGATATGTCTCATTTAAGCTCTACTGAATATCAATGGCCATTTTGAAAATTGCTTAGGTAAAATTCGAAACTCTAAAGTTAAAAGGTATTTAAAACTAAATTCTTTCTTTACTCGAGGACGAGCAAAGCTTAAGTTGGGGGGTGTGATAAGCATCATAAATTCACCAATAAAAGTATTAATTTATTAATTAATTTATATTAATTTTTAAAAATTATTAATCAATTTATATATAATTTTTAAAAAATTCATATTTTTATTAATTAAAAAATTAATTAAAAAATAATAAAAAATAATAAAAATTAAAAAATAAAATTTTATTATCAATAGAAAGAGCTCATTTTTTTGATCACAATGAAATAAATTTCAAGTAAAACGGAGCTAAAATGGAAAAGATATGAATTTTTAAAAATATAAAATAAATAAAAATTAAATAAAAAAGAAAATGGCTCAGCCGGCTCCGCAAGCCGAGCCACCAAGCCAAGCCAAGCCATCAAAGCCGACTCAGCCATTGAAGCCATCAGCCGGTCCACGATCCAGGCGTGGACCGCCAGCTCAGCAAAATCCGGCGAATCAGAGCTTGCCACGTGGTGGACCTAGACCCCTAAAGGGTCTACAGAAATTTATCGCGGCTCACAAGGGTAATTTAGTCTTTTCGCTCGGCAACAGAAGCGCTGATTGGCTGCGGTGTGCGGTGCGGCCGGTCTACGCGGTCCATGGGAACAGTGATTGCGCGATCGGACGGATGTGGTTGTTTGCGGTCAAGGATCGGACGGCTGTGCTTTTTTTTCAGCTACAGACATCACGCGGATCACCATCGGATGGCAGCGCTCGATCCAGGCGATGATCCGACGGTCCAGAAAGCTCCCGACGGTGATCAAACTCTCAGGCGCATGATTTGCGGCCAGATTTCCTCCATCAAGCGCGATCCAACGGCCAGAATTTAATCCGACCCGATCTGAGCTGATCTGCATCCGATTTTGATGATTTTTGGACCGTTGGATTCCTATTGAATGGCTGGATTTTATCAGATTTATCAGAGATCATATCAGAGCTATTTTAATTCAAATTTTAAATTTTATTCAAATTTTGATGATTAAAGGCCATTAGTCCCACATTGCCTTTAGAAAAAAATATCCAGCCCTCCTAGCACTATAAAAAGGACCCTAGGCCTCCAGAAATCAACATCTCCGATCAAGGTGAAGCTTTGGTACAGGGCGAAGCCAGGCTATGGGTTAAAGGCTGCTTCGAAGCAACGGGTGCCGAGAAGAAGAGCCGAGCTTCTACACCATCTTTCTGCCAATGCCGATCCAAGATCAGAGATCAGGCTATTTTATTTTATTTTTTTCTTTTTAAATTTTATGTATTTAAATTTTAAAATTTTAATTAATAAAAATTTTATATTTTTTGCACTTTAATTTCTTGCTTTTTATTTTTATTGTAATTTAATTTCTGCACTTTAAATTATTGCTTTGCAAGTAGATGCTAAGATATAACTAGTAGATCTTAGTACCAAGTTTAAATTCCTGCACTTTTTAATTTTTACTTTTCCGACTTCACTTTTGATCCTAAAACTCTCTTCTTTTTTTTTTCTTTTAAAAATCAAAGATTTCAAATCTAAAATACTATCTTCCTTGTGGATTCGACCCGACTCACTACATCTATGCATTTTCAATGATTTTAAGAAGTCGGATTAAACTGATAAACATAGTGTCTTAATGACAACATCGCATTCCTATCAAGTTTTTGGTGGCCCTTTTCATCAACTTCTCTATGCCAAGAGCAACGGTTGATAAAATTCAGCAACAAGCAATCTATTATTTGGATTTTTTTTATGCTTTTTATTTTATTTATTATTTTTATTCTTTTTATCATGAACTATGATTATTTTACTAAGGCTAAGGTGTAGCCACTCTTTTGATGCAATATTCAGTATGATTAGATTTTAGATTTAAATTTTGTTCATATGGAGTATATAAGTCTATTCTTAATGCTTTTAGATTACTAGTCATCTTCTAATTATTTTGATGAACATAGATGATCGGACAAGTAGTTTGGATGTCCAATGCTTCTTGATTTTATATTTCTGTGTCTAAAATTGGATTAAAGTTCTTGATGCATGACGAGTATTTTAGTGCACTTTGGACGTAGCATATTTTAATTAGAGGATTTCATAAAACTTGATGTATCAATATTTATTGAAATTATGCTTGGACTAAAGGATAGTTAATAAATATTGATAGTTTTGCTATGTCTGGATCAAAGGATAGTAAATATCTTAGAAGACTCTATGTCACATGAATAAAATTAATCTAATGTTACATGGATTACTTGAATATTGTATTAATTGAGTTGGTGAACCGATTGCCTTAATATCCTACTGCTCTTGAATTCAACCCTAATTATTACATCCTCTAAATTTTCTTACAATTTTCTTTATTATTTTTTTATTTTTTTTATTTCTTATAAATTAATTTTCTAAATAAAGTTTTAGAAAAAGTTTTTTAGTACTTATTTTTTAATCCTCTAGGGATGATACTCTACTTATACACTTTATTACTTGATCGACTGGTGCACTTGCCATAGTGATGGATTTGCACGCATCAATGCCACATCTAGTCTTGTACATGTCATGGCGTACATGATAGATCCTACTATCGAAGTATATGGGATTCTACTCATATGCTCTCTCCCTTTAGAAGTTGTTAGATAATTCTTTTTAGAGAGAGAAATTTCATGGTATATCAAAAGATAGTCTTTCTTAGAATTCTTCTTGTTGAACCTCTTCAATATAGTTTCTATGTACGTGGACTGAGATAACCTAAGCATCCTTTTAGATCTATCCCTATAGATCTTTATTCCTAGAATGTAAGATGCTTCACCCAGGTCCTTCATGGAGAACTGAAATAATAGCCATACTTTTATTCCTTGCAGTGCAGGGACATCATTCTTGATTAAAAGAATATCATCCACGTACAAGATAAGAAATACAATTATCAGACCATTTACGTACTTGTAAATGTAGAGCTCTTCTCTATTCTTAATGAAGCTATATATTTTAATTACGTTATCAAAACACATGTTCCAACTCCGAGATGCCTGCTTCAATTCATAAATGGATCTCTTAAGCTTGCACACCTTGGACTTATCTATGGATGTGAACCCTTCAGGTTGTATCATATACACCTCTTCGGTCAGCTCTCCATTTAGGAAAGCTATCTTCACATCCATCTGCTAGATCTCATAGTCCAGATGGATAGCTGTCACAAGCATAATCCGAATGGATTTAAGCATTGCCACAAGAAAGAACGTCTCGTCGTAGTCAATATCATAATATTGATAATACCTTGTGGCAACCAAATGGATTTTATAGATCTCTACCTTCCCATCTGCACCTCTTTTTCTTTTGAAGATCCATTTACACCCAATGGATTTAATCCCTTCAATCGGATCAATCAAAGTCCACACATCATTGACCTTCATAGACTCCATCTCGAATTTCATGGCCTCAAGCCATTTCTTGGAATTAAGCCTTTGCATAGCATCCATATAGATGATCGGATCCTCATCATTCTTATCAAGTTTGATAGGATCACCATCTCGATCCAAAAAGCTATAGTATCTATCTAGCTAATATAGTACTCAGCTACTGTATTAATGGTGTAGGTACACTGAGCTTCAAATTTGAACTAATCAAATCTAGTTTAGGTTCAGCTACTGGTGTTGGTTCTTCTACCTATCAAACTTCCTCAGGTTTGACCTTTGAGGCAATAGTTCTTTCACCAAGAAATCTTTTCTAAAAAGATTACTGTATTGCTGACAAACATCTTTTATTCTTCAGCATGGTAGAAGTAATAACCCCTAGTTTTCTTAAGATATCCTATAAACACACTTATTGGATTGATTGGGTTGGGGTTCATGTTTATCTATATGCAAATGTTTGACATAGGTCGGACAACCCTAAACTCGAAGATGAAAGAGTGTAGGTCTATGCCCAATTCATATCTCATATAAAGTTTTTGCAATAGATTTACTAAAAATATTTTTTAATATAAACATGCAGTCTCAAGAGCATAATCTCAAAATAAAATAGGTAGACTAGCAAATTTGATCATAGATCGAACCATGTCCAACAAAGTTTGATTCCTTTTTTCTAATATACCATTATGCTATGGTGTCCCTAGAGGAGTCCATTATGAGAGAATCACATTCTCTCCTAGATATGTCAAGAATTCACTGGATAAATATTCATATCCTTGATCTGATTGAAGAGTTTTAATATTTTTTTTAGTTTATTTTTTTACTTTATTAGAAAATTATTTGAACATTTCAAATATTTTAGACTTATGTTTCATAAGATAGACGTACCCATATCTAGATAGGTTGTCAGTAAACGTAATGAAATAATGATATCCATCTTTGGCAATAGTGTTCATAGGTCTACATAAATCACTATATATGAGACTTAAAACTTCACTGGCTCTTTCATCTTTTTCGATAAAATATGATTTTGTCATCTTTTCTAGAAGAAAGGATTCACAGATCGGCAATGATTTACAATCATTAACATCGAGGATTCCTTCTTTGGCTAACCTTTTTATCTTATTCTTGTTAATATAACCAAGCTTATAATGCCAAAGGTAGGCAAATGTGATATTATCTAATCTAGGATGTTTATTAGTTGTGTATATTACATTCACAGGCTGTGATAAAATGTAAATGTCATTTCTTTGTTGTCCATGCATTATTGTAAGATTATTCATAATGATATCACAATAATCTTCCTTTATCGACAAATGATAACTAGCTTTGGCTAAAAGGCCAACAGAGATTATATTCATAAAATAAGAGAAACAGTAATGATAATCATCTAAAGAAATAATATTATAATTGAAAATAAATTGAACTATCTCCATAGCTAGAACTAGAATAGATCTTCCATCTCCAATATTCAAGAATCGCTCGTTATTCTCAAATTTTCTACTAACTTGAAGTCCTTTCAACGAAATTATAAATATGCACTGGACTTTCGGTATTCAATACCTAGGTGTAGTGTCACAAATAAAGAGATTACAAAGTATTATCATATAACATCCTTGATCAGCATCTCCTTGCCCTTTTATCTTGTTTAGCCTGTTGGGGTCACAGGAAGCAAGATACTGAGAATAGATCCTTTTCTAGTGCTCCTACTTTTTATAGTAGAAGCATTTTGCTTGATTTAGGTTAGTCTTGAATCTTTTGTTTAGATTGGGTATAGAAGCCCTAGCACGAACCTCTTCATGCTGCTAAATAATGTTCAACTTTCGATACTTATTATCTAAGTTGGATCTTATAAGTATGTCATTGTCTAATAGTGCACAGAGCAACTAAGATTTGGCCTTAACTGCATAAAAAAAATTAAAAAATTAATTAGTAAATGATTTAATAAATCTTAAGATTTGAACTTTAGTCAAAAGGTTCTTTCACTATTTTATACGAATTGATAGCCTCTACCTCTAATTCGAGAAATTATCCTAATTTCTTAATAGGTACTAGAATCTACACAGACTACATACAGGTCCGAGAAAAGCTTTGGCTAATCCATATGCATCTATGGGTAGGTTCTTAATCAATTATTTCTTCAAACAATTTTTAGTATTAGGTTTTGCTCCAGGTATCTTTTTAGTAGGCTAGGGCGTCTACTGAAAGTCCTGATTAGGTCCAACCATTAACATGATTGAGTTCGATGTATCAAACAAATGATGACTAGGATCGAGAAAAGCACTAGCTAACTTGATCGTCGTTTAGAGAGTGCGATCTAATCATCATATGATGAATGGTAATTCTAATATCTCAATGAATACTAGGCATAAGGCATCTCCAATATCCACCTAGACTATTGGATCCATTATCATTCACCTTAATGGGAAGCTATAATCTAGTTATCATCATAACTATTTCATTTTAAGAATCTAATAATTTTAGAAAATTTAATTAACATAATTTAAGAGAAGAAAGTCAGATGAACTAGCTAATCATGATCCTCCCACTGGCCTTACCAAGTCCGATTAAGGGAGACCATAGATAGGCTAGTCTAGGAGCACCTAAATCAGTCATACTGATTTACCTAGCTGACATGAGTCAGCTCGAATCGTTAAGTGATATGATCAGAACATAACTTTATCGAGAAGGCCAAGTAAGTGAGATCGATGGAAGGGATTTGCTATTAACTTGTCAATGATCGAATCAGTATGAGTAGCTTCCAATTAAAGACTACCGGTTGAAGCTACTAGACTTACCTTAGATGCCAATTGGTTCATTAGTTTTGATTGGGTCCACTTAACAATTCGGACTAGATTGCTTAGCCAAGAATCAAGTCCATTTGATTCTTGTTAAAGACATGACTTGACCAACTACAACTATTGTAATTGATCTATAGAGACCTTGACCTAATCTAAGACAACTATTGATTAGATTTAGTCAATTCTCTAATTAATTCCATTCTTTAATCTAACCTTAGATATAATCCAAGTAATGGACCTAATTCACTCTAACCCATTAACCCAAGTTTTATGATTTGTATCTTAGAATCTTCAATTTATAATCCTAGATCCTGCACAAACAATTCTTAATTCTTAATTATGTTTTGGGCTGAGGATTGGGATTTGGCTTTTCGAAAATAATTTTTATATTTATAAAAAAATTTTACAACATGATTCTACCAATCAATTATATGTTTGATTCATAATCAATATGCAAATAATATAACATGAATCTACTTTAGATCTAATCTAAACATATTCATAATTATGAACATCAAATTGAAACTATTTCAATTCTAAACAATCATAAATCACCTTAAATCAAATCTAACATATTTATGATCATAAAAATTAGATTAAAATATTTTTAATTAAATTATAAAATTTTTTAGATCTAATTTAAAATTTTATAATTAGATTTTAGATCAGCATGTACGAGGATAACCTTTACACTGTAAGGGATAAAGCTTATAGCAGGACAGTCTTATAAAATCAGTCCATGCGATCTCAAATTTTTATTTTTAAATTTAATATCATATTAGAATTTAGATCAAATATAAATAATATATCTAAAATATGCAAAGAAATCATATCAAAAAGACCTAGGCTGTGATAACAATTGCAGAAAAAATCTAGGATTTTTAGCTTATATTTTGAAATTTTTTCAAAAACTAGAATAGTAGAAGCTACAGATTAATCTAATTAATCAATAAAATATAAAAATAAATCCTAGATTTAAGATCTAATGATATGATTTATGTATGCATATAAATCTAAAATTAAATAAAGAATAAAAATAATGATGTTGATCATATCAACATCAAATAGGAAAACTAGATCTGATCTAGTCTAGTATTGAGATCAAATCTCAATACCTTATTTGCGAATTTTGATCTCTACTTGCTGATCTAAGATTGTGGTTGTTACTTTGAGCCACACACATATCCTACTTCTATAAGAAATATATATGAAACCCCGATCATGATCTGAAATCCAGCAATTTGGAAATCAGCAATGTGCTAGCACTGTGCTGATTCTTCTTTGATGGTTGATGCCAATTCTCCTTCTTCAAATGACTTGAACTCTTCGAGGATCAAAGGATAAGAAGGTAGGATCTAGAAAAATCATTTTTTCCATGTTTTTATCTTAGAAAATTGGTGGAAGAAGATCTAAAACACAAATCCTAGAGAAGACCCTTCTTCTCTAGGCCTTTTCAATCACCTAGGCATAATGATTTGTACCTTTACAAAAGCTCGTGCCCGAAGCTCTAATGCACCCAAGTCTCCCACACCCAAGCCCTCTCTCTTAGATGTAAAACCTCTAAAAGAATCATGGTCTAACTTCCTTGATATAGGGAGTTAGAGAAGAGTCCCTGTCTAGGTCAAACACCTAGATAGAGAGTCCAAAAAAGAGAAGGATTGGAGTGCCCAACTCTTGGGCCCCACCACAATATTTCTAGGCATGGAGACCCAGGTTTTAGTGCACAATAAGTCTCATAATTCCCATGAAAATTTTAGAAAAAAATAAGGATAATTGGTGCCATAAATAGATAGAGTTTTGGATTTGTAAAACTCTATCAAATAGTGTTTAAGATCATCACTACTTCTTAGTTTTGATCAAACCCAAGACCATAAACCATCCAAGATGGTTATGGGCACAAGGATTGATGTGGAGCCTCTCTAGAAATCAGATATTCCATGACAAAACCAAGGTTGGGGCATGGAGAAAGCTAGGTGGTGCAAGGGAGGAGTCCTAGTTTAACTAGGACTCATACTTTTGACTAGTCAAACCAAATCTTTAGCCCAATTAAAATAAATCTTAATGCAACCTAATTAATGATGTTTCTAAACCAATTAAGAATCCAATTAAATCAAATTTAATTTTGATTTAAATTTTTAATTAAATTAAAAATTAGGTGCACTCAAGCCCTAATTGAATTGAGAATTGTTCTCCCTTACAATTAACTTATCTCATAAACTAGTTGAACTTGATCTAATCAAGCTGAAACCAAATCTAATTTAATCATATTTAATTAAACTTAATCTTAGCCTTTTAGATTAATTAGATTAATCTAATTAGCAATTCAATTGCTAAACAATCCTTCTGCAATACTTGCACTAGGTCACACATCAACCGTATTGAATGTTTAATCCTAAAATGATTCTTAATTGTTGATCAACTATCTGATTAGATCGAGACTTGTAATGTGTATAATTTCATAGGTTCAAATCTAAGCTGATAGCATAAGAATAAATTTCTTTACCGATCGAAGTGATCATCTAGCAATGATACCCGACAGTTGGATAGGTCGAATATATAAAGCAACACTCTTAGAACCTATATGGATATGGTTTCTATATAATTCATCCCTTTGACCATGAGTGCTCATAGGATGATTCAAGATTTAACTATCAACCCTGAATAGGTCATCCATATTATATTTCAAAATATTAAATCCATCTCTTGGATTATCCTGATCTAGATTTTGCTAAATTAAAATACAGCGATGCATTATCTCCAAACTCTTAGAGTGGTCAATCCCGTCTTGATTACTCACCAACTTCACAAGTACTTAACTATACCTAAAAACCTTCCATCACTAAATTAAAAATTCACGTAGTCTAGTACTAAAGCACAGTGAGTTGATTGTAAGCCACCGTGGTGATCTCAGGTCTAAGAAATACTTATACCCATATCTCATCAGAGCAATTCTCGATAGCAAAATGCTTTAAAGTTGGTCATATTTAGTGATGATGTACCCCTACATCTTATTTGTATGCTATACTAGTATCTTCACACACCTTGGTTAAGAGGATAACCAACCTATTGAAGAGAAAATCCTGATTTTCTGGGATCAGATTCATTCAGATCTAATTGGATCGAGAGGAATATTTCAAAAATTTTTTATTAGATCCTAATTAGATCTAATATTTTTTAGATCTAATTTTATGATCTGATAAATAAAAAAATTAAATTAAATTAAATCTAAATTAGTTTTATCTTGATATGGGTAATCTGATTATCCGTTGATGATCTTGCTGCTTGCTTGAGGTTCTAGATCTAGCCATGCAAGCGCCTGGCCTCTATCGGTATCCACTTAGGTTCGATCTAGAGATCTTCTTCTTCTTTATCTCATCTCCAAAAATTAGATCTGAATCTAATTTGGAGGATCTTCGAAACTTCTTTCGAAGATCAACAGTCGTCTCTGCAGTAGTGCTGCCTTCTTCCTTTCTTGTCAGCCTTTTCTTGCCTGAATCGCACTAATCTAAAGCCCAACTATCCTTGGGCATGGAGAGGAGAGAGACAGCCTAAAGGTGGCATGGAGAAGAGAGAGGGACAGCCTTGGGATGTGGCTAGGAGAGAAGTCACTAAAAAGTTGGCGCAGATAGGTCTTTATGTAGACCCTACTGCACCATGCAGTGCCACATCACCTCGGCCAATCACGTTGCTTCATTTAATCAGATCTAAATCTGATCAGTGGGATGACATCACTTGATCCAATCAGATGAGGGACCCACAGATTCATCCTAAGGTGGCACCTAAAATTGGTCAAAGTCTATAGGTGAGGGTCACCTAGTTTGAATCCAAGAAGCAACCTGGAGTCCCATCTATATGGGACTCCAGGCATCCCTACCGCCCCTTCCTTTCCAATTTTAGGGAGGGGACAAGCCCCTATCTACTCTCTAATAAGTGCATGACACATGGGTAGATGTCCAAGGGTCAAAGGTCAACATTTGACCAAAGTCAAAGGACAAGAATTAGCAGATGATAAAAAATGGTAGGTATTGTCTTAAATTTATCTCATAAATTAAGACAATCTTTTTCTGACTTGGACAAGCTCCAGTCAGACCAAGTAAAGGTACCTGAGTGAGCACAAACTCATTTGGCTCAATCGAGATAACTTTTAATGATAGAAAAGGAAGAATGTTAGGTTCAATCGCGTGCTAGCACGATTTCCTTGAACCTAATGGAATCTAATTCAAATCAATTGAACTGGGATAGTCCAATTGATGATATCTAGATTCAAATCCTTATTTGTGTGATTAGTTAGATTTAGTTCTGTATGGTAATGGGATATGTCATGATCTCCATCATCGACATCATCGAAATTCCTTCCGATGGATCAGAACTCTTCTGATTCAGACAACTAGAATGATCGATCATCTAAATCATTCTAATTGCTCCTAAAATCCACCAGTGACACCTAGCAGTATATGGTGGCAACCCATCAAAATCGAAAATGAACCTCTCAGTGCAGCTACTTATGTGATTAAGCTTTTCTATCTTGAGCCCCGATCAGATTAGTGTTAAGGTGAACTCGTCATGCCCTAATTTCTATCATATGATTTAATCATTTGATTCATGTCCGATGTGAAAACCTTAATAGAAACTCTTTCTATTATTTCACTCTCTACCATGGCCATGGGCTTATGAACTTGATTCTCATGATCATCATAGGGCTGCTCCTCATCCACCGAGGTAGATAGATTCCATCTTGGTGCAATCCAATTCCAACAATGAACATGCTATAGCCAACATACACCTCAGGATTCTGAATGACTAGAAGACCGAGTCATGGTGTAGTCAAACTATAATACTTTCAAGATGAACTGTCGATGCACCTCAGGTCAAAGAACCAGACACACCATTGTAGCTTTGATTTAGTCATCGATGAGAAGGTAGACTTCCTTATGACTACTCGAGGTGGTCACGCTTAGTGCCCTCGTTCTCAAATGAGTACCTTTACTCTCACTTTGGTGTCTCTGCACTATAGACTCAAGACCATCTATTATAAAAAAGCGATTGTACACTAACCTTCCAGATCAATCACCATCCTCATGATGATCTTATGGTCAGGAGCATTTTATGAGTTAATAATGAAAATTCTTTTCTTAAATTTTCAACTCTTGAAAATAAGAATTATCATTACCATTAACTCAAGGGATGTATCATAGACACTAAATACACATATGTGATAGAAAATAATCCATTTTATTATTTATAGTCAAAATTATAATTTTAGCCCTAAAAGTGTATCACAAGTGTTAGCCAATTTTGGCTTCTAGGGCACACATATCTAACAAACTCCCACTTGACCTAAAGCCAATTGGCTACAAATCTAAGTTCCATCTTCTTAAGGTGGGCTTCGATCTTCTGCTGGTCCAACGGCTTTGTAAGCGGGTCTGCCACAATGTCTGTGGAGTCGACTCTCTTGACCTCGATGTAACCCTTCTCAAGGTAATCGTGGATGAGGTGGTATCGCCGCTCGATGTGCTTGGATTTCTGATGAGACCTCGGCTCCTTAGGAAGGGCTATGGCGCCATTGTTGTCGCAGTATAGAGGAATGGCATTTGATGGCATCACTCCGATCTCTCCGACAAATTTTTTGTACCAGAATGCCTCCTTTGCAGCTTCTGATGTAGCGATGTATTCTACTTCCATGGTGGAATTTGCTATCATTGTCTGCTTGGAACTTTTTCAACTGATAGCTCCACCATTGCACATAAATAGACTTCCAGATGTCGACTTTCAATCGTTTATATCGAACATAAAATCTGAGTCTGTATACCCATGGACTTGGAGTTCTCCATTACCAAAGACCAACAACATATCCTTAGTTCTTCTAAAGTACTTAAGGATGCATTTCACAGAAGTCCAGTGTTCTTCACCTAGGATTCGACTGATATCTGCTCGTGACACTCACAACATGGGCTATATCAGGTCGTGTACATAACATGGCATACATGAGGCTCCCTATTGCTGAAGCATAAGGGATCTTGCTCATGCATTCTATTTTCCTCAGGTGTGCTAGGGCACATCTTCTTGAAAGATGAATACCATGTCTGAAAGGGTATTAAACCCCTCTTAGAGTTTTCCATACTAAACCTCTTTAGTACTTCCTCTATGTACATCTTCTGTGAAAGTCCTAGCATCCTATTCGGTCTATCTCTATAGACCTTAATTCCTAGAATAAAGGATGCTTCACCTAGGTCTTTCATGGAGAATTCTTTAGATAACCACATTTTGACTTGTGGTCAACATGGAAATATCATTTCCAATAAGGAGGATGTCATCCACGTACAATACGAGGAAGACAACAGCGCTCCCACTGACCTTTTTGAAGATACATGGCTTCCTCCTTCATTTTTGATGAAATCAAATATTTTTGATCACATCATTAAAATGAGTGTTCCAGCTCCGAGATGCTTGCTTAAGTCCATATATGGACCTTTGCAGCTTGCAAACCTTGTGATCAGTCATCACTGGATGTGAAACCTAGCGGCTGTTTCCATATAGATATCTTCCTCAAGATATCCATTTAAGAATGCCATTTTCACGTCCATTTGCCATATTTCATAATCGAAATAGGCTGCAACAGCAAGCAATGTGCGGATGGATTTTAGCATAGCTACTAGCGAAAAGGTATCCTGATAGTCAATGCCTTCATGTTGACTATAACCTTTTGCCACTAATCTAGCCTTGAATGTCTCCACATTCCCATCTGCACCAATCTTTTTCTTGTAAGATCCATTTACACCCAATAGGTACTATACCTTCTGGTGGATCTACCAAGGTCCAGACTTGGTTTGAGTGCATCGAGTCAATTTCTGACTTCATTGCCTCTAACCATTTCTCGGAGTCGATATCTGATATCGCCTCGTTATAGGTTTTGGGATCATCACCATGAACCCATTACCTACGAGAAACATTTTCTCTACTTCCTCTGAAATAGTACCTAAGTACCTCTCAGGGGGACGAAAAATCCTTTCGAATCTACGAGGTGGAGGAGGTAGTGACTGGATTGGCTTAACCTGATATGGTTCCATATGGTCCTTAGCTCGTTGCTCTTGTGAGACTTTCTCATCGAGCTTGATCTGCTTTCCAATGCCGCTATCTTGAATAAACTATTTTTCAAGAAAGATGGCATGTCGACTCACAATCACATTGTGATCTTCTGGAATGTAGAAATAATATCCTAATGACTCTTTAGGATATCCTATGAATCGAGCTCTAAAGGACCTAAAGTCTAACTTGTTCCGCTTGTTGTCTTTTGACATGAGCCGGACAACCCCAAATTCTGAGATGACTCAGACTTGGTTTTTTACCATGCCATATCTCATATGGTGTGGTAGGAACGGTTTTAGAAGGAACCCTATTCAGTAAGTATATTGCAGTTAACAAACAGTATCTCCAAAGAAAATCAAGGAGGTCTGTGAAGCTCATCATGGATCGGACCATATCTAATAGGGTCCGGTTCCTCCATTCTGAAACCCCGTTGAGTTGAGGTGTTTCCTGGTGGAGTCCATTGAGAGACTATGCCATTTTCCTTGAGATAGTCTAGGAATTCCCGACTAAGGTATTCACCTCCTCGATCTGATCGAAGAACCTTAATGGGTTTTTCAATTTGCTTTTCTACTTCATGTCTGAATTCTTTGAACTTTTCAAAAGCTTCAGACTTGTGTCTCATAAGATACACATACCCATACCTAAATAAATCATCGGTAAAGATTATGAAGTAGACTAAAATTGCCTCTAGCCGGCACATCAAATGGGCCGCACACATCAGTATGTACTAGGGCAAGAAGATCCGTGGCCCTTTCCCCATGTCCTACAAAAGGGAGCTTAGTCATTTTGCCATGAAGACAGGATTCACAAATTGGATATGACTCGAAAGTCAATGGACTCAATAGCCCAATTTTCTCCAATTTGTTAACCCTATCTTCTGCTATATGACCTAATCTTAGGTGCCATAGATACCTATCATTTAGGACTATCCCTAGCTCGTTTTGATTTTATGGCATTCACATTTTGCTCGAAGTTAAAAATAGATACATCAACATGTAACTGATAAAGACCGTTAATAAGAAAACCATTTGCAATTTTATTTCTTTCATAAAGAATGTTACAATGGTCCTTAAGAAAACTAATTACATAGCCTTCTAATGCAAGGCAAGAAACAGAAATCAAATTCCTGCTTGCTGCAGGCACATAATAACAGTCTTTTAATACTAAGTCTAAACCAGATGGTAGTCGAAGAGGATATGTTCCCACGGCCACGGTAGCAACTCTTGCTCCATTTTTGACATGCAGGATCATCTCACCATCCCTCAGCCTCCTGCTATCCTCAAGACCCTGCATAGAAGTGCACAAGTGAGCACTAGAACCAGAGTCAAGCACCCAACTGGATGTAGAAGAAATCCATAAGGTTAGACTCAATAACGAGCATACCTCCAGAAGGACCTGCCTCCTTCTTCTTTAGGGTGGCCAGGTAAGTAGGGCATAGTTCTACTTCCAGTGGCCGTCATTGTTGCAATGGAAAATACTTTCCTTTGTCAGCGGTCCTTCTTCTTCAGGCTCTGCCTTTTTCTTCTTTCCTCCTTTCCACCTTCTGCTTTTTCACAGACTTCTTTCTTCTTTCCAAAAGACTTTCTCTTGGAAGAAGTCCATTTCATAGCAAGTACTGAGCCTTTAGAACCTTTCATGGAAAGCTCAGCGGTAACCAGCATGTTCATAAGTTCGGCCAAGGAAATTTTGAAGTTTATGCATATGGTAGTTCATGATGAACTGCCCATACGCATCAGTCAAGGATTGCAGAATTATATCATTCTGCAGATCCAAGTCCAACCTCACTCCGAGCTTCTCAAGCTCTTCCAAGTCCTTGATCATCATCAGATAATGATCTTGGACTGACTGCCCATCATGCATCTTAGCCTTGAACAGTTGTTTAGTGACTTGATACTTGGCTGCGCGACTCTGTTCACCAAACATCTCCTGTAGGTGAGCCAACATTTGGCGAGCAGTCCTGATATCTTCATGTTGGCACTGAAGCTCATCAGACATCGAACCCAATATGTAGTATCTAGCCTTATTATCTTCATCTGTCCACTTATCCAGAGATGCTCTTTGCTCAACGGATGGACGAGCTAGTAAGGTGGGAGGGTCTGGTCCAATACATGAGTTAACTTCTTGGAACCCAAAATAATTTTGAAGTTTTGAAGCCAATCCTTATAATTTGGTCCGATCAGTCTATGGGTGTCCAGGATTCGTGCTAGTGGATTGGATGCAGACATTTTTCTGTAGAGAGTCAAAGTTTCTAGTTAGATATTATAATTAAGACTTAACCAATTTGTTTAGAAATTTTATTTTTAAATAAATTAGCTTCCACTATTTTTTTGGATCCCTACACTCCCTCTGTAGAGATGCAAAAATCTTCATGATTACTGATTTCTAGTGGGTGGTGCAGTCCCTCCGACTTACTCATCACCTCACCTAACAGTTATTGATGATGGGTTAGCCAATAAGTAAACAACTCTTGTTCAATGATTCTCTAATCATGATGCACCCAAACTTGGTCTCTAATTCATGAATCTCACCATGTCCGAAATATTGATCCACTCCTTAGTTAAGTTAGACCCACCATTTGCATAAATTGAATTTCTAATTGAGTCTCTCACCGTATCCAAAATATTGAGCCCAATCCATCCTCCAGCCTATAGCATCCAATGCCTAATAGACATGGTTGCATCTTTTCGATGCAACTGAGCCACTGTAACCAGTCGAGAACAATCAACCCCGAAAAGGACCCGCACATCTACAATGGTGGAAGACCTTAGACTTAATCTTTTCTTAGGATGATTTGATTTAGATCTCATTAAACTAGACTTGACATAGTCATAACCATTATGACTAACCTAGTGGCATGGGTTAGCTCGGATTATTGACCACCTCAGATCAGAACTGAGTCAACAAACATGGCCAGGTAAGTGAGACCAGTGGAAGGGATATGCCATTAACTCGATAAGAACGCATTCGAGTCGAGTAGCTCCTAATTAAAAATTAGTCGATCGTATCTGCCAAACTTACCTTAGACACCAAATTGTTGAGCCAGAACCAATCAGGTTAGCCTACAATCCAGACTCTAACCATTAAGCCTAATTAGGTCTTAGCTTGATCGATCACTCACGTGACTTGATCTTGACCCAGACTTAATCCTATTAGGCTGGTCAATTTAAGCATTGTTGATCCCATCTAACCAACTCTTGATTCGGTTTGATCAACCGCTAGACCTAATTGAGCTACCCAAGCCCAAACCCAATTTTATGAACATGTCTTAGATCTGAAAATTCTCAATTTTAGACCTAATATGTTTCATAATCTTAATTCTTAATTAAGTTTAGGGTTCAAAAATAAAACATGTAAATAAGATCCTAGGATTTCAGGATCTAGGATTTTGCAGAAAGTAAGTTTTCAATTTTTGATTAAGGACGAATGCGCAGCACCCCCATACATCATAAGAACACCCCATTGAATGAGAGGAGAGGGTCTTTAAATCCTACTTTGTTCTTATGATCAGACGGCCAAGGGGAACGCCTTAATTAGAAATATAACTAATCTATAAAAACTAATTAGATCTAAGCATATATCTCATATAAAAATTGATCTAATTAAAATATATTTTATATACATCATATCATGCATATTTTTTAGATCTAAATTATCTCATAATCATCTAAAAATTAAATTTAAATTTGATCTCATCAAATAAAATTTAATCTAGACCCTATTGTAGAACTATTCTACAACTAGTCTAAACATGCAACTATCATATCTCATATGAACAAATTAAATTAAATTTATTTTCTATTTTTATATCTGATTATAATATTTATAAGATTAGAAAATAGTAAATAAATATATTTAAAAATTATATTTAATCAAATAAAAATTATGATTATACTAGACTACAAATAGAATAATTCTATTCCTAGTCTAGTCATGTATCTCATACATTTTAGATCTAGATTAATTAATTTTAATTTTCTAATTTTTCTAATTTCAAATCTAATCACATCTCATGTGATATCTAAAATCACTAATTTATCAGATTAGATCAGATCTAAATAAATTTTATAAGAACCTGGCTCTCATGCTAGTTGAAGGGAAAATCCTGTTTTTCCGGGGTCAGGTTCGTTCAGATCTGATTGGATCGAGAGGCATATTTCAAAAATTTTTTCTTAGATCCTAATCAGATCTAACATTTTTTAGATCTAATTTTATAATCTGATAAATAAGAAAATTAAATTAAATTAAATCTAAATTAGTTTTACCTTGATATGGGTAATCCAATTACCCGTTGATGATCTTGCTAATTGCCTGAGGTTCTGGATCTAGCCACGCAAGCGCCTGGCCTCTATCGGTATCCACTTAGGCTAGATCTAGAGATCTTCTTCTTCTTTATCTCATCTCCAAAAATTAAATCTAGATCTGATTTGGAGGGTTTTCGAAACTTCTTTCGAAGATCAGCAGTCATCTCTGCAGCGGTGCTGCCTTCTTCCTTTCTTGTCAGCCTTTTCTTGCCTGAATCATACTAATCTGAAGCCCAACTATCCTTGGGCGTAAAGAGGAGAGAGATGGCCTGAAGGTGGAATGGAGAAGGAGGAGGGACAGCCTTGGGGCATGGCTAAAAGAAAAGTCACTAAAAAGTGGGCACAGATGGGTCTTTATATAAACCCTGCTGCGCCATGCAGTGCCACATCACCTCGGCCAATCACGTTGCTTCATTTAATCAGATCTAAATTTTATTGGTGGGATGACATCATCCGATCTAATCAAATGAGAGACCTACAGATTCATCCTAAGGTGGCACCTAAGATTGGTCAAAGTCTATAGGTGAGGGTCACCTAGTTTGAATCCTAGAGTTCCATCCGTATGGGACTCCAGACATCCCTATCCATGGACGCACGCCATCCTAGGCATGCACCCCTTCTTTTCCAATTTCCAGAGAGGGGACAAGCTCCTATCTACTCTCTAATAAGTGCATGACACATGGGCAGATGTCCAAGGGTCAAAGGTGAACGTTTGACCAAAGTCAAAGGATAAGAATTAGCAAGTGATGGAAAATGGCAGGTGTTGTCTTAAATTTATCTCATAAATTAAGATAACCCTTTTCTGACATGGACAAGCTCCAGTTAGACTAGGTAAAGGTACTTGAGTGAGCACAAACTCATTTGGCTTGGTTGAGATAACTTTTAATGATAGAAAAAAGAGAATATTAGATTCAATCGTGTGCTAGCACGATTTCCTTAAACCTAATTGAATCTAATTCAAATTAATTAAACTGGAATAGTCCAATTGATGATATCTAGATCCAAATCCTTATTTGTATGATCCAGTTAGGTTCAGTTCTGTATGGTAATGGAATGTGTTGTGATCTCCATCATCGACATCATTGAAACACCTTCTGATGGATCAGAACTCTTCTGATTCGGATAACTAGAATGATCGATCATCTAAATCATTCTAATTGCTCCCAAAATCCACCAGTGACACCTAGCAGTATATGGTAGCAATCCATCAAAACTGAAAATGAACCTCTCGGTGCAGCTACTTGTGTGATTAAGTTTTTCAATCTTGAGCCCCGATCGGATTAGAGTTAAGGTGAACTCATCAAACCCTAATTTCTATCATATGATTTAATCATTTGATTTAAGTTCAATGTGAAAATCTTAATAGAAACTCTTTCTATTATTTCACTCTCTACCATGGCCATGGGCTTATGGACTTGATTCTCATGATCATCATAGGGTTGCTCCTTATCCACCGAGGTAGATAGATTCTATTTTGGTGTAATCCAATTCCTACAATGAACATACTATAGCCAACATACACCTCAGGATTCCAAATGGCTCGGAGATCGAGTCATGGTGTAGTCAAACTATAACACCCTCAAGATGAACTATCGATGCACCTCAGGTCAAAGAACCAGACACACCACTACAGCTTCGAGTCAGTCATCGACGAGAAGGTAGACTTCCTTATGACTACTTGAGGTGGTTACGCTCAGTGCCTTCATTCTCTAACAAGTACCTGTACTCTCATTTCGATGTCTCTACGCCGTAGACTCAAGACTCATCTATTATAAAAAAGTGATTGTACACTAACCTTCCGGATCAATCACCATCCTCATGATGATCCTATGGTCAGGAACATTTTATGAGTTAATAATGAAAATTCCTGTCTTAAATTTTCAACTCTTGAAAATAAGAATTATCATTACCATTAACTCATGGGATGTATCACAGACATTAAATACACATATGTGATAGAAAATAATCTATTTTATTATTTATAGTCAAAATTATAATTTTGCTCCTAGAAGTGTATTATAAGTTTCAACCAATTTTGGCTTCTAGGGCACACATATCTAACACCTATATGGCATACAATGATCTATACTCGATAAACATTATCATCTTGATTAACAACGTATCATTTGGTTGCGAGCAGTTTTAGGACTAATTGATAAATCATCTCTTTATTGAATCTAAATAGTCCTAAGGACTTTATCACAATACAAGAGTTCATTAGAAGATGTAAATTTATGATTAAAAATATCAGAATAAATATTTTAATCATTAATAAATTATTTATATTTATAAAATAGCATAACCATCAACAGACTGATGTTTAGCTTTGGGATATATTTTCCAACAAAAGCTTAATGGCTTGCTCATCTTTTTCAGTAAAAGATGACTTAGTCATCTTACCAACTAGACAGGACTTATAGGTTGGTAGTGGTTCATAATCACCAACTTCGAGGATACCCTCTTGCACTAGCCTATTTATCCTATTCTTATTAATATGACCTAGTCTATAGTACCAAATATAGTGTTGCGGGTAAAATAATTCCTACCGAAGTCTTTAGCCATCGACCCTCATTCTGAAGGAATTCACCGATCCTCCCAACAACAAGTCTATACCGTAGAACTTGTCGAAGGCACATTGAAGCCTGGTCAGACGATCTTGAACAGTAAAGGAGAATTATTATTTAATTAACCTTGCTTCTTAACTTAGAATGAATGATAGGATCAAAGTTCAACCCTCCTAACCTTGATTGGTGATGAGTTTTGAAGATAGTTGAAGTCGTATATTATGGACAACATGCTCCTTCCAGCCAAACTCCTTCAGGCATGCTCCTTCTAGTCAAACTCTTTTTGGATGAACTCCACTAGTCGCGCTCCTTCCGATAGCGCTCCTTCCAGTAGGACTCCTTCTAGATGAACTTCTCCAGTTGAACTCCTTCCAGTTGAACTCCTTCAATCATGCTCCTCCCGGCAGCGCTCTTTTCAGTTGCACTCCTTTTAGGTGGACTCCTTACGGACGTACTCCTTTCAGTCAAGGTCCTTCCATTCGAATACCTTCCAAGATGAGCTTCTTCCAACCAATCGTAGACCTACTTAGTCCATGTTATGCTTGTCAGTTGGAGCCATCCAAAAGGACCTTATCAAATCACTGATTCATGACAACTGCTCCATGAAGGATGGAGCATAGTACTTCAAATCTCAATTTAGGAGGTACCTATCTACACATGACCCAGGAGGCTTTCGAACTCTTTAAAGCCACTAGACATTATCCCAATAGATCTCGATCGATTACAAGTTCACTGCATATACTGAAGTCTTTAACCTACGTTCGAACTCCAATAAATGGATCTCAACCATCTACAAGTCATGACAAATAATAACTCATCATTCGTAACAAATTCCACATGATCTAAGCGGCCTACTACTAGATGGTTATGGCTATCACCATCAGTTTGTTACATGCTTGGTCTATAAAAAAGATCCTCCAGATACATTTTTCTCTAAGCTCTCATCCCCTCCCTGTTACTCTACTTCTCTATTCTTCTGAGCACTTCATTCTAGTTGGCCTGAGAACTGATTTAAGGATCGAAGAGTCTTGTCGGAGTCACCCATTTTTGGTTTGGACTTTATTTTGTAGGTCCCATTGATGGCCCCACCTTCTCAACTCCAGCCACCTCTGGTGTCCTTGTAGATTTCTACACCAACAGGATTGACACTAAAAGGAGGGGTCTCTAAGCCCTTGTTCCAAAAGAAGTTCCCAGTCGATCCTATCAGCCTCCTCCATCTCCTAATCTTTTGAATCTACTTCCACCTATTCTCTTTTTGCTCTAGAAATACCCTGAAAGAGGATGACCACTCGATGGTCTACTACTTCTACTGCTAGATCCGAGCTAGATCCATCCATCCCAACTCCATCACCAGCACCTCAACCTCCTCCATCAGTGGCCATGGTGGATCTAGAGTAGTTCAACCTACTGATGTAGTAGGTTTGAGACCTCACCGAGATAGTGCAGGCTATGCAACAACCCCCAGTAGTTGTCCAAACAGAGAGACCTCTACCGAAACTTCAAGAATCAGCATAGAGAAGGGCAACCTAGGTCAGCAGGCCCATATCCCCCAAGAAGGAGAAGCAAAGAACAGGAGCCCCTGCTCCAATCATGATTCTTCATCGAAGGAAACTTTTTCTATCTACAACCGATGGCCCTCTAAGATCCATGATCGAGATGACACTCTTGATCAAAAGCTTTAGGACATGAACCAATGGATTGAGGAGCTCTGCCATGCCGCCTCGATTCACCATGATGATATCTGCACCGATCCTTTCTTTTCCATCAAAATCATGCAGGAGTCCATCCTGCTGAACTTCAAACTCTCCTAATTCAAGAGTTACGATGAGACTTTCGATTCAATCAACCATCTTGAGGCCTTTCGAATGATGATGCTACTCCATGGCACATCGGATGCCATTCTATGTTGAGCTTTTCCATCTATCCTAAAGGAAGCAGTAAGAAAATGGTGCTCGAGCCTTAAGTCGGAAATGATCTTTTTTTTTGACCAAATGAGCCATCAGTTTGTGGCTTATTTCATAAGTAGTCAATGTCCAAGATGATGTTCAGACTCCCTCATCAATATAAAGTAGAAGAAAGGGGAATCTATCCGAGTCTACATCAGCCGCTTCAATGCTGCTATGCTGGAGGTTAGGAACTTGGATCAATCTATAGCCATGGCTGCGTTGAAAGGCGATCTTCAAAAAAATGATCTTCTATCCTTCCTGGAAAGAAAGTATCTTAGAAATTTTGCTGATATGCTGGCATGGGCTGAAGGTTTGCCGAGTTAAGGAGACCTTCAAGTTGAAGGATGATGAGGCAGAAAGAGAGTGGTGAGTGGGTGAATCCAGCAAGCCCGTACCTAAAGAAAAGTCGAGTGAGGCTCGATCATGCTCCCAAACTCCTGAGCACAGATGAGCTCAAAATTCTCCTTGAGCCCATTGACAAGTTTGGATGGAAGGACCCGATAGAACTTTCCTCCCAAAAGATTCAATAATTATGCTCTCTTGAATGCCTCAAAGACCCAGATGCTGATGGAGGTAAGGGAGTAGCTACCAGAACCAGAGAGGATGTGGACTCATCTGGCCAAATACAACCTCAATAAGTACTGCCTCTACCATCATGACCATGGTCACGATATTAAAGAATGTATCTAGCTCCAAGACGAGATTGAGGCATTGATCAGAAAAAGTCAATTGGATTATTTTATCAGGCACCAACTAGAGAGAAGAGAAGATCGACCAAGAGTACCACCATAGTCTGAACCATCCCAGAGGGATGAACTATAAGGAGATTGGCCTCCTCTTGGAGTCATCAACATCATTATTAGGGGACATCAATGGGGGGAGGCCAACGAGTCAGCAGAACTAGCAAAGAAGTAGCGAACTGAAGAACCTATCATTTTCACTGAAGAAGATGCTCAGGGAGTTCAACTTTCACATAATGACGCGATTGTAGTTACCTTAAATATTATTGCTTATAATGTACGCCATGTTTTAATTGATAATAGAAGCTCTATTGATGTCTTATTTTATGATAGTATTTCTAAATTATTCATATCTAATGATAGGATGGGTCTGATGAATTTTTCATTAGTAGGATTCATAGGTAATGCAATACCAGTAGAAGGAATAATAACGTTGCCAGTGGTAGTAGATCGGTACCCAAAATAATCTAGAGCTCAAGTTGATTTCTTAGTAGTCAAGGCTTCTTTTGCTTACAATACAATTCTTGGCTGATCTAGTTTGAATGCACTCCAGGCTATGGTTTCAACTTATTACTTGAAAATGAAGTTTCCGACGAGGCATGGAGTCGGAGAAGTTAGGAAAGACCAGGCACTAGCTCGGCATTACTATAATATTGCCCTATAAGGAAGAAGATAAGCAGATCCTTGTCTAATGAATGGACTTGACACCCATGATGATCTATCTAAAGAAAGGGGGAACCCATCTGTTAGATATGTGTGCCTTAGAAGATAGAATAGGCTGACACTTGTTATACACTTCTAAAGGCAAAATTATAATTTTGACTATAAATAATAAAATGGGTTATTTTCTATCATAATATGTATTTAGTGTCTATGATACATTCCTTGAGTTAATGGCAATGATAATTCTTATTTTCAAGAGTTGAAAATTTAAGACATGAATTTTCATTATTAACTCAAAAAATGCTCCCGACCGTAGGATCGTCATGAGGATGGTGATTGATCTGGAAGGTTGGTGTACAATTATTTCTTTATAGTAGATGAGTCTTGAGTCTACGGTGTAGAGACACCGAAGTGAGAGTACAGGTACTCGTTAGAGGAGGGTACTGAGCATGACCACCTCGAGCAGTCATAAGAAATTCTACCTTCTTATCGATGACTGGCTTGAAGCTGCAGTGGTGTGTTTAGTTCTTTGACCTAAGGTGCATCGATAGTTCACCTTGAGGGTGTTATAGTTTGACTACACCATGACTCGATCTCCTAGCCATCCAAAATCCTGAGGTGTATGTTGGTTATAGCATGTTCATTATAGGAATTGGATTGCACCAAGAGGAAATCTATCTACCTCGATAGATGAGGAGCAGTCATATGATGATCATGAGAATCAAGTCCATAAGCCCATTGTCATTGCAGAATGAAATAATAGAAAGAGTTTCTATTAAGATTTTCACATCGGACTTGAATCGAATGATTAATTCATATGACAAAAATTAGGATTTGATGAGTTCATCTTAACCCTAAATTGATCGAATCTCAAGATAGAAGAACTTAATCACATAGATAACTGCACCGAGAGGTTCATTTTCAGTTCTAATGGGTTGCCATCATATACTGCAAGATGTCATTGGTGGATTTTGGGAGCAATTAGAATGATTTGGATGATCGATCATTCTAGTTGTCTGAATCAAAAAAGTTTTGATCCATCGAAAGATATTTCAATGATGTCGATGATAGAGATCATGACATATCTCATTACTATATGAAACTAAACCTAACTAGGTCATACAAATAAGGATTTGGATCTGGATATCATTAATTGGACTAACCCAGTTCAATTGATTTGAATTAGATTCAATTAGGTTCAAAGAAATCGTGCTAGCACACGATTGAGCCTAAAGTTCTCCTTCAACAATCATTAAATGTTGTCTCGATCGAGCCAAATATATTTGGACTCACTCAGAATCTTTACTTGATCTAATTGGAGCTTATCCAGGTCAAAAAAGTGTTATCTTAATTTATGAGATAAATTTGAGACAACACCTACTATTTTTCATCACCTGCTAATTCTTGTCTTTTGACTTTGGTCAAACGTTGACCTTTGACACTTAGACATCTGCCCATGTGTCATGCATCCATAGGAGAGTAGATAGAGGTTTGTCCCCCTGCTAGAAAGAGGAAAGAAGGGGGTGTATGCCTAGAGAGGCATGCACCCAAGGATAATGATGCCTGGAGTCCCATACAAATGGGACTCCAGGTTGCTTCTTAGCATCAAACTAGGTGGCACCAAAGACTCCTCTTTGATCAGTCTTGGCACCAGCTAAGGATGTTGGAGAGGGGCTCTCATCTGACTGGATCAGATGATGTCATCCCATCAATCAGATTTAGATATGATTACATGAAGAGATGTGATTGGTTGGGATGATGTGGCACTGCATGGCGCAGCAGGGTCTTTATAAACCCTATCTGCGCCTAAGTTTAGAGTGGTTCTCCCCTTGCCCATGCCACATAGCCATCTTCCTCTCTCCTACACCTACCTCTAATCCTCTCTCTCTTTTCTATGGCCAAGGAGTTTTGGACTTCAGTTTGGTGCGATCCAGACAAGAAAAAGGCGACAAAAAAGGAAGAAGACAACACTACTGCAAGAGACGACATCGGATCTTCAAAAGTTGTTTTGAAGACCTTCAAGATCAGATCCAGATATAATCTTTAGAGAAAAAATTGAAAAAGAGGAGATATCCAAATACTACTTGAGTGGATAAACATAGAGGCCAGGCGATTGCGTGGCTACATCCAGAACCTTAGGTAATCAACAGGATCATCATAGGATAATAAGATTATCCATGAACAAGGTATAAATTAAATTAAATTAAATTAAATTTATTTTATTTTATTAGATCTATCAAATTAGATCTAAAAGGTATCAGATCTAATTTAGATTTAAGAAAAAAAATTTTAAAATATTTTTTCTGATCAAATCAGATTTGAATGAACCTGACCTGGGAAAATAGGTTTTTCGCTTCAATTGGTATCAGAGCTAGGTTCCTATAAATAATTTAAATTTAATTTAAATTTAATTTTAATATAATAATTAAATAATTTTAGATATCACGTGAGATATGATTATATCTAAAATTAAAAAAAATAAAAATTAAATAATTTATATCTAAGTTCTACAAGTTACATGACTAGTTGTAGAATAGACTAGTTCTATCTATAGTCTTGCATGATCATAATTTAATTTGATTAAGTTATAATTTTTAGATTTATTTATTTATTATTTTTTTATATTATAAATATTATAATTAGATTAAAAAATAAAAAATAAAGTTATTTAATTTTTGTTTATATGAGATATGATGAATGCATGTTTAGACTAGTTGTAGAATTATTCTACATGATTATCTAGAATAGAATTTATTTTGATGTGATCAATTTAAATTTAATTTTTTAGATGATTATGAGATAATTTAGATCTAAAAATATGCATGATATGATATATGAGATGTATGCAAAACATGTTTATAGTTAGATCAATTTTATATATGAGATATATGATGTAGATCTAACTAGTTTTATAGTTTTTATATTTCTGATTAAGATGTTTTCCTTGGCCATCCGATCATAAGAAAAAAGTAGGGTTTAAGTGCCCTCTCCTCCCATTTGATGGGGTATTCTTATGATGTGGAGGGGTGCTGTGCATTCATCCTTAATCAGAAATCCAAAAACTTATTTTCTGCAAAACCCTAGATCCTGAAATCCTAGGATTTTATTTAGATGTTTTGTTTATGAATCCTAAACTTAATTGAGAATTAAGATTATGAAATATGTTAAGTCTAAAAATTAAGAATTTTTAGACTTAAGATATATTCATAAAACTGGGTTCGAACTTGGATAGCTCAATTAGGTCTAAGCGGTTAATCAAACTGAATCAAGGGTTGGTTAGATGGGATCAAGAGTGCTTAAATTGACCAGCCTAAGAGGATTAAGTCTAGATCAAGATTGAATCACATGAGTGATCGATCAAGCTAAGACCTAATTAGGCTCAGTGGTTAGAGTCTAGATTGTGGCTAACCCGATTGGTTCTGGCTCAACAATTTGATATCTAAGATAAGTTTGGCAGATACGACCAGCTGATTTTTAATTGGGAGCTACTCAACTCGAAGGCATTCTTGTCGAGTTAATGGCATATCCCTTCCATCGATCTCGCTTACCTGACCATATTTGTTGGCTCAGTCCTGATCTGAGGTGGCCAATAATCTGAGCTAACCCATGCCACTAGGTTAGTCATAATTGTTATGACTATGTCAAGTCTAGTTTAATGAGACCTAAATCAAATCTTCCTAAGAAAAGATTAAGTCTAAGGTCCTCCACCATTGTAGATGTGTGGACCCTTTTCGAGGTTGATTGTTCTCGGCTGGTTACAGTGGTTCAGTTGCATCGGAAAGATGCAACCATATCTATTAGGCATTGGATGCTATGAGCTGTAGAATGGATTGAGCTTAATATTTCAGATACGGTGAGAGACTCAATTAGGAATCTAATTTATGTAAATGGTGGGTCTGACTTAACTAAGGAGTGGATCAATATTTTGGACATGATGAGATTCATGAATTAGAGATCAAGTTTGGGTGCACCATGATTAGAGAATCATTGAACAAGAGTTATTCACTCATTGGCTAACCTATCATCAATAACTGTTAGGTGAGGTGATGAGTCAGTTGGTGGGACCGCACCATCCACTAGAAATCATTAATCGTAGAGATTTTCGCATCTCTACAAAAAAAGTGTAGGGATCCGAGAAAATAGTGAGAGCTAATTTGTTTAAAAATAAAACCCCTAAATAAATTGGTCAAGTCTTAATTACAATATCTAACTAAAAATTTTGACTCTCTATAGGAAAATATCTACTTTCAATCCACTAGCACGTATCCTGGACACCCATAGACTGATCGAACCTAATTACAAGAATTGGCTCCAAAACTTCAAGATCATTTTGGATTTTGAGAAGTTAACTCATGTATTGGATCAGGACCCCTCCACCTTACCAGCTCATCCATCCACTAAACAGAGAGCATCTCTTGACAAGTGGACGGACGAAGATAACAAGACCAGATATTACATATTGGGCTCGATGTCTGATGAGCTTCAGCGCCAACATGAAGATATCAGGACTGTCCGCTAAATGTTGGCTCATCTATAAGAGATGTTTGGTGAACAGAATCACGCAGCCAAATATTAAGTCACTAAATGATTGTTCAAGGCTAAAATACGTGATGGACAGTCAGCCCAAGATCATTGTCTAATGATGATCAAGAATTTGAAAGAGCTTGAGAAGCTCGGTGTGAAGTTGGACCTAGATCTGCAGAATGATATAATTCTGCAATCCTTGACTGATGCATATGGGTAGTTCATCATAAACTACCATATGCATAAACCTTAAAATTCTCTAACCGAGCTTATAAACATGCTGGTTACTACTAAGCTTTCTATGAAAGGTTCTAAAGGCTTACTGCTTGCTATGGAATGGAGTTCTTCCAAGAGAAAGTCTTTTGGAAAGAAGAAAAACTCTGTGAAAAAGCAAAAGATGGAAGAAGAAAAGAAGAAAAAGGCAGAGCTAAAGAAGAAGGATGCTGAAAAAGAAAAGTATTTCCATTGTAACACTGACGGCCACTGGAAGTGGAACTGCCCTACTTACCTGGCCACCTTGAAGAATAAGTAGGAGGTAGGTCCTTTTGGAGGTATACTCATTATTGAGTCTAACCTTATGGTTTCTTCTGCATCTAGTTGGGTGCTTGACTCTGGTTCTAGTTCTCATTTATGCACTTCGATGCAGGGTCTTGAGGATAGCAGGAGGCTGAGGGATGGTGAGACAATCCTACGTGTCGAAATGAAGCAAGAGTTGCTGCTGTGGCCGTGGTAACATATCCTCTTCGACTACCATCTGGTTTAGACTTAGTATTAAAAGATTGTTATTACATACCTGCAGTAAGCAAGAATTTGATTTTTGTTTCATGTTTAGCACAAGAAAGCTACGTAACTAGTTTTCTTGAGGACCATTGTAACATTCTTTATGAAAAAAATAAAATTATAAGTAATTTCCTTATTAACAATCTTTACCAGTTACATATTGATGTATCTATTTTTAATATCGAGCAAAATATGAATGCCATAAAATCAAAATGACCTAGGGATAGTCCAAATGATAGGTATCTATGGCACCTAAGGCTAGGTCATAAAGCAGAAGATAGGGTTAACAACTTGGAGAAAATCGGACTATTATGTTCGTTGACTTTTGAGTCTTATCTAATTTATGAGTCTTGTCTTCATGGCAAAATGACTAAGCTCCCTTTTGTAGGACATGGGAAAAAGGGCCACAGATCTTCTTTCCCTAGTACATACTAATGCGTGCGGCCCATTTGATGTGCCAGCTAGAGACAACTTTGTCTACTTCATAACCTTTACCGATGATTAATCTAAGTATGGATATGTGTATCTTATGAGATACAAGTCTGAAGCTTTTGAAAAGTTCAAGAAATTCAGATATGAAGTAGAAAAGAAAATTGAAAAATTCATTAAGATTCTTCGATCAGATTGAGGAGGTGAATACCTTAGTTAGGAATTCCTGGACTATCTTAAGGAAAATGGCATAGTCTCTCAATGAACTTCACCTAAAGCACCTCAGCTCAATGGGATGTCAAGATCATAATGTGATTGTGAGTCAACATGCCATCTTTCTTGAAAAATAGTTTATTCAAAATAGTAGCATTAGAAAGCAGATCAAGCTTGAGGAGAAAGTCTCACAAGAGTAACGAGCTAAGGATCAAATGGAACCAAATCAGGTTGAGCTAATACAATCACTACCTCCTCCACCTCATAGATTGGAATGGGTTTCCTATCCCCCTGAGAGGTACTTAGGTACCATTTTAGAAGAAGTAGAGAAAATGTTCCTCATAGGTAATGGGGTTCATGGTGATGATCTCAAAACCTATGACGAGGTGATATCGGATATCGACTCTGAGAAATGGTTAGAGGTAATGAAGTCAGAAATTGACTTGATGCACTCAAACTAAGTCTAGACCTTGGTAGATCCAACAGAAGGTATAGTACCTATTGGGTGTAAATGGATCTATAAGAGAAAGATTGGTGCAGATGGAAATATAGAGATATTTAAAGCTAGAAGTGAAGGCATTAACTATCAGGATACCTTTTCGCCAGTAGCTATGCTAAAATCCATCCGTACATTGCTTGCTATTGCAGCCTATTTCGATTATGAAATATGGTAAATGGATATAAAAAAATATATTCTTAAATGGATACCTTAAGGAAGATATCTATATGGAACAGTCGCTAGGTTTCACATCCAGTGATGCTGATCACAAGGTATGCAAGCTGCATAGATCCATATATGGACTTAAGCAAGCATCTCGGAGCTGGAATACTCATTTTAATGATGTGATCAAATTATTTAGTTTCATCAAGAATGAGGAGGAACCATGTATCTTCAAAAGGATCAGTGGGAGTGCTATTATCTTTCTCGTATTATACGTAGATGATATCATCCTTATTGGGAATGATATTCCCATATTGACCATAGTTAAAATATGGTTATCCAAAGAATTCTCCATGAAAGACCTAGGAGAAGCATCCTTTATTCTTGGAATTAAGGTCTATAGAGATAGATCGAATAGGATGCTAGGACTTTCACAGAAGATGTATATAGAGGAAGTGCTAAAGAGATTTAGCATAAAAAATTCTAAGAGGGGATTAGTATCCTTCAGACATGGCATTCATCTCTCCAAGAAGATGTGCCCTAGCACACCTGAGGAGATAGAATGCATGAGCAAGATCCCTTATGCTTCAGCAATAGGGAGCCTCATGTATATCATGTTATGTACATGTCCTGATATAGCCCATGCTGTGAGTGTCACGAGCAGATATCAGTCGAATCAAGATGAAAAACACTAGACTTCTATGAAATGTATCCTTAAGTACTTGAGAAGAACTAAGGATATGCTGTTGGTTTTTGGTAATGGAGAACTCCAAGTCCAGGGGTATACGGACTCAAATTTTATGTCTGATGTAGATGATTGAAAGTCAACATCTAGAAGTCTATTTGTGTGTAATGATGGTGCTGTTAGTTGGAAGAGTTCCAAGAAGACAGTGATAGTAGATTTCACCATGGAAGCAGAGTACATCATTGCATCAGAAGCTATGAAGGAGGCATTCTAGTACAAGAAGTTCACCATAGAGATCGAAGTGATGCCATCAGATGCCATTCCTCTGTACTGTAATAGCAATGGCGCCATAGCCCTTGATAAGGAGCCAAGATCTCACTAGAAATCCAAGCACATCAAGCGGCGATACCACCTCATCCACGATTACCTCAAGAAAGGTTACGTCGAGGTCAAGAGAGTCGATTCTACAGACAATGCAGCAAATTCACTCACAAAGCCATTGTGCTACCAGAAGATCTAAGCCCATCTTAAGAAGATGGAACTTAGATTTATAGCCAATTGGCTTTAGATCAAGTGAGAGTTTGTTAGATATGTGTGTCCTAGAAGCCAGAATTGGCTAACACTTGTTATACACTTCTAAGGGCAAAATTATAATTTTGACTATAAATAATAAAATAGATTATTTTCTATCATAATGTGTATTTAGTGTCTGTGATACATCCCTTGAGTTAATGGCAATGATAATTCTTATTTTCAAGAGTTGAAAATTTAAGACATGAATTTTCATTATTAACTTATAAAATGCTCCTGATCGTAGGATCATCATGAGGATGGTGATTGATCCGAAAGGTTGGTGTACAATCGCTTCTTTATAGTAGATGAGTCTTGAGTCTACGGTGTAGAGACATCGGAGCAAGAGTATAGGTACTCGTTAGAGAACGAGGGCACAGAGCGTGACCACCTCAAGCAGTTATAAGGAAGTCTACCTTCTCATCGATGACTGGCTCGAAGCTGCAGTGGTGTGTCTGGTTCTTTGACCTGAGGTGCATTGGCAGTTCACCTTGAGAGTGTTATAGTTTGACTATACCATGACTCGGTCTCCTAGCCATCCAGAATCCTAAGGTGTATATTGGCTATAGCATGTTCATTGTAGGAATTGGATTGCACCAAGAGAGAATCTATCTACCTCGATAGATGAGGAGCAGCCCTATGATGATCATGAGAATCAAGTCCATAAGCCCATGGCCATGGTAGAGTGAAATGATAGAAAGAGTTTCTATTAAGGTTTTCACATCGAACTTGAATCGAATGATTAATTCATATGACGAAAATTAGGGTTTGATGAGTTCACCTTAATCCTAAGTCGATCAGGGCTCAAGATAGAACTTAATCACATAGCTAACTACATCGAGAGGTTCATTTTCAGATCTAATGGGTTGCCACCATATACTGCTAGGTGTCACTGGTGGATTTTGGGAGCAATTAGAATGATTTGGATGATCGATCATTCTAGTTGTCTAAATCGAAAAAGTTCTGATCCATCAAAAGGTATTTCGATGATAGAGATCGTGATATATCTCATTACCATACAAAACTGAATCTAACTGGGTTACACAAACAAGGGTTTAGATCTGAATATCATCAATTGGACTAACCTAGTTCAATTGATTTGAATTAGATTCAATTAGGTTCAAGAAAATCGTGTTAGCACACGATTGAGCCTAAAGTTCTCCTTCAACAATCATTAAATATTATCTCGACTGAGCCAAATATATTTGGGCTCACTCAGGTACCTTTACTTGATCTGACTGGAGCTTGTCTGGGTCAAAAAAGGATTGTCTTAATTTATGAGATAAATTTGAGACAACACCTGTCATTTTCCGTCACCTGCTAATTCTTATCTTTTGACTTTGGTCAAACATTGACCTTTGACACTTAGACATCTGCCCATGTGTCATGCATCCATAGGAGAGCAGATAGGGGTTTGTCCCCTACTAGAAAGAGAAAAGGAGGAGGTGCATGCCAAGGGAGGCATGTGCCTAAGGATAATGACGTTTGGAGTCCCATACAGATGGGACTCCAGGTTGCTTCTTGGCATCAAACTAGGTGGCACCAAAGACTCCACTTTGATCAATCTTGGTGCCACCTAAGGATGTTGGAGAGGGGCTCTCATCTAATTAGATTAGGTGATGTCATTCCACCAATCAGATTTAGATCTGATTACATGAAGAGATGTGATTGGTATGGATGATATGGCACTGCATGGTGCAGCAGGGTCTATATAAACCTATCTGCGCTTAGGTTTAGAGAGGTTCTTTCCTTGCCCATGCCACATGGCCATCTTCCTCTCTCCTCCATGCTTACCTTTGATCTTCTCTCTCCTCTCCATGCCTAAGGGATTTTGGGCTTCAGTTTGATGCGATCTAGGCGAGAAAAAGACGACAAGAAAGGAAGAAGGTAGCATTGCTGCAAGAGACGACATCAGATTTTCAAATGTTGTTTTGAAGACCTTCAAGATTAGATCCAGATCTGATCTTTGGAGGAAAGATTGAGAAGGAGGAGATATCCAAATCTTGCCCAAGTGGATATCGGTAGAGGCCAGGTAATTGCGTGGCTACATCCAGAACCTCAGGCAATCAATAGAATCATCACTAGATAATAAGATTACCCAAGAACAAGGTATAAATTAAATCTAATTTAATTTATTTTATTTTATTAGATCCATCAAATTAGATCTGAAAAGTATCAGATCTAATTTAGATCTAAGAGAAAAATTTTTGAAATATTCCTCTTGGTCAAATTAGATTTGAATGAATCTGACCCGGGAAAATAGGTTTTTTCCTTCACCATCGACGTGTTGTGGTATCAACTCGCTCTGATACCAAACTATTGGGATATCAGCTACTTTGATATCGCTTGTTAAGGATCTGGTACTAAATTATTATGGCAAAAAAAAATAAAATAAAATAAGAAAATAATCAAGTACATGGATCAACCTAAAGGCTCGCCTCCACGGGGCATGCAAAACTTCACTATGAAAGAGAAAAATAGGTACAAGAGGAGAACACCCACTCTCAACTCACTATACACAAATCTCTCTCAATTAGAAGCTATCTTCACAAAAGCTCTCTCAAAATCCCAAGGAGATCCATAGAAGCTACAAGATGCTTTGCCCTTATAGCCTCCTCACCGAATGCTATGCACCTATTGCTTCTCTCTCTCATGGGCTGCACGTACTCGATGCTTTACCAAGCTCCTCTTGATGGCTCCTTGAGCCTCTTTACATGCCTCTCACACCACACGTGCCACCACCTCTTCTCCACAGCATCTCAGCCCTTTAAATAGGATGAGAATCCTTTTCTCAGCAGTTCACAATAGTCCTAACAGGGCTCGTTCTCTTAATATGAGTTGAACATATTCTTGATGAAGTTTTAGAATATTTTTTGACCTTCAGATCATGACCACAACCCTCCATTGCTGTTGGATCCTATGGTCTATGTGCAACCCCCATAGATCCCTTGGATTAATCATAATCTTTGTCCAAATAGAAAAAACCCAGTCATGTTATGTTCATCTCCATCGAGTTGGCTCGATCAGGGATAGTGCTGGCTCAACTATGTCTCGTCCAAACTCCTACTGTCTATCTATCTGAGAAAGCTAGCTCGACTGTCATTCAAGCCAGCTCGATCTCAATCCGAGCCAGCTCGACTGTGTATCAGAGCTAACCCGATTGCTATGCTAAAAATTGATTCTCTTCTTACTATGGATCAAATTTGAGGTGTCAAATCCTAATAATCTCCACCTCGACTCGATATTCAGCCTTCACTTGATTTTGAGAGCTTATGATCCATCTCGCCCCCATGCCCTAGGGCATGCCTACTAATCTGGCTGGACAAACATGGGAGTCGAGCTAGACTGCTCGATCCTACCTCTATCATGGCCTGTGTCCACTTTGATCAAAGACCTGCTTGAAGAATTCTCCTACGGCAATAGGAACTTCACTCTGCGACGTCGCCTTTCATCCTTCCGAGTCTTTCATCTCGTGCCCGATCCATCTCCACCTAGAGCTCCACCTTGCACTGGACTCCCTCTGGCTCCTAAAGCTTTACCTCACATTGGGCTTCCTACTAGATAGTAATGTCCTCTTATCTTCTTCCCCTCTAATATCATCCTATCACCATGCATGACCTTCAAGATTCCATCACCTGCTATCCATCTATAGCCGTTTAAATCTAGTCTTCTCAATGAGATAAGATTCTATCTGAAATTGGGTATGTATCAGACCTCCTCCAATCTTCTCACTACACCATCATGTGTCTTCCAGCTGACCATCTCGATGCCTCTAATCACATAGCTCGATCCATTCGGCAGATAAATAGTGCCATCACTGCTCTTCAAAGAGTCAAACTACTTCTTTCTACAACAAACATGATATGTGCATGTAGAATCTAAAATTTACTGTTGAAAAGAACTAGATACCTCATCAGATATCTTCAGAACATCATCCTTTGACTTGCTATTGACCGTCACTGCAGTAGCCCTCGTTCGATCCTTGAGTTATGGGCAATCCTTGACTCAATGCCCTAACTCGTCACACTTGTAGCATCTGATCTTGCTAGGATCCCTCTTGGACCTGGATCGTCCTCCTTGCAATCCTCTATTGCTCCATCTACTACCTCCTGCTCCTTCAGAAACTGCCAAGGCTAAGCTGCCACTATCTAAGCTTGAAGCTGGGTTCTCCCTCCTGAAACCTCATTCTGGAGTATCATTGCAGTGATCTCGTCCGTCTTGATGGTGCTCTTTTCTACTAGAAGAGCAGTCACCAAGGACTCATATGAAGGAAAGAGCGATGCTAGCAAGACCAATGCCTTAGTCTTCTTCTCAACTTTTTCACCAATGCTGAGGAGGTCAGTGAGGATCTTCTAGAAGTTGGATAGATGCTCCCGTATGCTCTGACCTTCATCCATCCACAGCTGGTAGAACTATCTCCAAAGAAATAGCATGTTGGTGAGCGACTTTACCATGTACAACTCTTCGAGCTTTGACCATAGCACCATCGGAGAAGTCTCACCAAGTACATGGATCACCACATCATCCACTAGGTACAAATGGATCATGCTCACTGCTTACATCTAGATTTGCTTTTGATCCTTCAACTCTATGGTGGTTAGCATCTCATCATACAAAAGAGTGTCGATCAACCTATGTTGGATGAGGATATCCTTTATCCTTGTTTGCCATAAGGAGAAATTATCCTTCCCATCGAATCTATTGATCTTTACCTTGATTGTACTTGTCTTCTTCATATTCTTCAATTTTTATCCACTGCTGCAATCTGCACTCTGGTACTATCTGGCTCTGATACTAATTATTATGGTATCAACTCGCTATGATACCAAACTATTGGGATATCAGCTACTCTGAAACTGCTTGTTAAGAATCTAGTACCAAATTGTTACGACAGAAAGAAGAAAAAAATAAAATAATAAAATAATCAAGTATATGGATCAGTCTAAAGGCTTGCCTCCATGGGGCATGCAAAGCTTCACTATGAAAGAAAAAAATAGGTACAAGAGGAGAACATACAGTCTTAACTTACCGTACATAAATCTCTCTCAATTAGAAGCTATCCTCATAAAAGCTCTCCTAGAATTCCAAGGAGATCCATAGAAGCTACAAGTTGCTCTATCCTTACAGTCCCCTCACCGAATGCTATGCACCTATTGCTTCTTTCTCTCGCGGGCTGCACATACTTGATGCTCTACCAAGCTCCTCTTGATGGCTGCCTGAGCCTCTCTATGTGCCTCTCATGCCACACGCACCACCACCTCTACTCCATAGCACCTCAGCCCTTTAAATAGGATGAGAATTCTTTTTTCAGTAGTTCATAGGAGTTCTAACAGGGCTTATTCTCCTAATATGAGTCAAACATATCCTTGATGGAGTCTTAGAATATTTTTCGATCTTCAGATCATGATCGCAACTCTCCATGGTTGCTGGATCCTGTGGTCCACATGCAACTCCCGTAGATCCCTTGGATCAATTACAATCAAAGTCCAAATAGAAAAAATCCATCATGTTCTATTCACCTCCATCGAGCCAGCTCAATCAGGGGTCGAGCTAGCTCGACTGCATCTCGTTCGGACTCCTGCTATCTGTCGTCCTGAGAGAGCCAACTCGACTATGGTTTGAGCTGGCTCGATCTCAATCCAAGCTGGCTCAACCGCGTATCAGAGCCGACCCGATTGTTGTACTAAAAATTGATTCTCTTCTTGCTGTGGATCGAATTCAAGGCATCAAATTCTAACATGACAACTTAAAGGAGGTTCCTTTGAATGATGGGAATAAAGAACACGCAATAAAGATTGGCTCGAATCTAAAAGAAGAAGTCAGAAAGCAACTCATCACCTTCTTACAAAGGAATGCTAATATTTTCACCTAGGTGCCTACAGACATGCTTGAGATTGATGCAGAAGTAATGGAGTACCGTCTGGGTGTGGACCTTAAGCATTGGCCAGTAAAGCAGAAAAAGTATAATTTTGCACCAAAGAGGTAGAAAGCTATAATGGATGAGGTCGACAAGCTCCTCAAGATAGGATTCATTCAAAAAGTGCTTTATCCGGATTGGATTGCATATGTCATTCTTGTTAAAAAAGTAAATGGCAAGTGAAGGATGTGCATAGACTTCACAGACTTGAACACCACTTGCTCAAAAGATAGCTATCGCCTATTTAGGATTAACCAATTAGTGGACACAACTTTAGGCTATGAACTCCTCGCCTTCATGGATGCCTTCTCCGACTATAATCAAATTTGGATGGCACTAGAGGATGAGGAGAAGACTGCTTTTATTACTGATCATGATCTTTATTGTTACAGGATCATACCCTTTGGGCTTAAAAATGCAGGAGCAACTTATCAGCGCTTGGTAAATAAGATTTTCAAAGAACAGATCGATCAAAATATGGAGGTCTATGCAGATGAAATGCTAGTTAAAATCTAATGTTTGCCAAATCATATTGCCGATGTTGGAGAGACCTTCAGTGCCCTTCGAAAGTAGAAGATGAAGCTAAATCTTAGAAAATACACTTTTGGAGTAATCTCGAAAAAGTTTTTGAGATTCATGGTGTCAAGCTGCAGCATTGAAGCCAACCTAGAAAAGATTAAAGCCATCCAAGAGATGACTACCCCAAAAATAATAAAAGAATTTCAATGCCTTATAGGCAAGGTAGCGGCCCTGAATCGCTTCATTTCAAAATCGGCAAAGCATTACATGCCCTCCTTCTAAGTACTCAAATAGCCTAAGAACTTTAACTAGACTCCTGAGTGCTAGTAGGCCCTTGAAGAATTGAAGAACTATCTCCGTTTGTCCCCATTTCTAGCCAAACCTAAACCTGGAGAAGAGCTATTCTTGTACCTCATTGTGTCCCCTGCAGCTATTGGAGCCATCCTGGTCAGAGAAGAAATCAAAGTTCAGAAGCAAGTCTACTATATAAGCAGAGTCCTAAGGGATGCAGAAATAAGGTACACCAAATTAGAAAAACTAACTTATGCCTTGTTGATTACAACTAGGAAGCTCCTACCTTATTTTCAGGGATACACAATTACTCTCCTTACTGATCAACCCATCAAGGTAGTTTTTCACCGACTTGATACCTCTAAAAGAGTCGCAAAGTGGGTGATTGAGTTAACTAAATTTGATATTCATTTTCAACCTCGATCATTCATCAAAGCTCAAATATTGGCCAATTTTATAGTAGAGTGCACCATTCCAAATACAATCAAACCAGAGCATAAAGAAGTTTATATCCCTAGCTCTCTTGAAGATAAGGCTGACCTCCCTAAAGATTTTTGGACATTGTATGTGGATGATTCATCTAATGCTTTCGGGATAGGTGTAGGCTTGATTCTCATTAATTCAGAAGGAGTTATAGCCGAATACACTTTGTGCTTTGAGTTCCTCATTACTAATAATGGAGCAGAGTATGAAGCCCTGATAGTAGGACTAAGAATAGCCATAGAACTTGGAGAAAAACATCTGAAAGTTTACAATGACTCTCAACTAGTTGTGGAGCAATCAGTAGCAATTATGAAGCCTAGGAGGAAAGCATGAAGAAATACTTAGAAAAAGTAAGGAGCTTGATCTTGGCCTTTGAAAGTTTTGATATCCAACAGATTCCTAGGGCAGAGAATATTTGAGTCGATCTTCTCTCAAAATTAGCAACCTTGGCCCCTAATGAACTGCCGAGGGAGGTTCTCTTCAAAGTTTTGCAGCACCCACGTTTAGAAGAATCCCAAATAATAATGCAGGTCAACCATGAACCTAGTTGGATTGACCCACTGATTTCTTATCTTAAGGAGGGAGTCCTTCCAAGAGATCCAAAAGAAGCTAGGAAACTAAGGAATCAGGCCTCCTGCTATGTCTTGTATAAAAATAAGCTATACAAGAGGTCATACTCCCTGCTACTCCTCAAATGTCTCTGACCTTTCGAAGCTAATTATGCCTTAAGAGAAGTTCATAAAGGAATATGCGAAAATCATCTAGGGGTGAGATTCTTGTCATATAAATTACTTCGGTAGGGATACTATTGGCCAACGATGCACCAAGATGCAATGGAATATGTAAGAAAGTGCGATAGGTGTCAGAAAAATACAAACATTCAAAGATAGCTGGCTTCATAGCTCACATTATGAAGTGCTCTTTGGCCATTCGTGCAATGGAGGATGGACATACTTGGGCCATTTTCCATGGCATCTGGATAACGAAAGTTCCTACTGGTGGTAGTAGATTATTTTACTAAGTGGGTTGAAGCCGAACCCCTGGCAAAAATTACTAAAGCTAAAGTATAGGACTTCATCTAGAAGTTAATTGTTTGTAGGTTTTGCCTGCCTCGGACATTGATCACTAATAATGGGCACCAGTTTGTAGGAGCAAAGTTCGTTAAGTTTTGCAAAGACTTGAACATCTTCCATCTCTTTACATCAGTGGCTCATCCATAGGTGAATGGTGAGGCCAAGGTAACTAACAGAACCTTACTCCAAGGGATAAAAGCAAGGCTTGAAAGAGTGAAAGAAACATGGGTGGATGAATTCTATCATGTACTCTAGGCGTACCGGACTATCCAAAGATTATCTACTGGAGAAACTCCCTTTGCATTAGCCTTCAGGATGGAGGCGATCATCCCGGTCGAACTTCGACTTCCTTTGACATGGATTAAAGCCTTTAATGAATAAAGCAACTCACAGGATCTCAGAGAAAATCTTGATCTATTGGAAGAAAAGTGAGAGAAGACTTAAATCCAAATGACAACCTACAAGCAAAGGGTGACCCGCTACTACAACTCCAAGGTGAGAAGTAAGATGTTCAAAGTAGAAGATCTGGCACTTCAGCGAGCAGATGTTTCACAATCTCAAAATAAAGAAAAGCTCATCCCAAACTGGGAAGCCCCTATGAAGTCGTGAAAATCATTCGATCGGGAATATATTATCTGAAGGAGCTCGAAGGATTAGCACTTCTGTAATCTTAGAATTCGGAGAACTTATGAATGTATTATCAATAATTTTGCCTCAATAAAATTTTCTTATTCTAATATCTTTGTTCTTTGATGCAAAACTATATGATGGCAGGAAATGATTTAACCAAACTTTGTTCTTAAATAAAGTAGAAGGCCTCCGATTATTTAAGATAGGAGGAGGGGAGAAGCCCTTTCAATGGTTCTTTTATGCCCCATGACTTTGTTAGATATAGAAGGAGGACCTCACCCTAATAAAGGTAAAGGCCAACCATGTCAGGAATAGGAGGATCTCATCCAAACACGGGTCAAAGGGGAGAGGCTTTCTCAATGGTCCTTTCGTATCCTGATGACCTTGTTAGGAACAGGAGAAGAACCTCATCCTAATAAGGGTAAATGCCAACTATGTCAAAAATAGGAGGAGAATCTTATCCTAATATGGATGAAAACCTCTGGTTATTGAAGATAGGAGGATGGGAGAGGCCCTTTCAATGGCCTTTTTGTGCCCTAATAACTTTGTTAGTGATAGGAGGAGGACCTCATCCTAATAAAGATAAAGGCCAACCATGTTAGAAATAGGAGGAGGACCTCGTCCTGACATGGGTCAAAGGGGAGAGGCCCTCTCAACGGCTTTTTCGTGTCCCGATGATCATGTTAGAAATAGGAGAAAGACCTCGTCCTAATAAAGGTAAAGACCAACCATGTCAGAAACAGAAGGAGGACCTCATCTTGACATCAATCAAAGCGAAGAGGCCCTTTCAACAGTCCTTTTGTATCCTAATGATTTTATTAGGGATAGGAAGAGGACCTCACCCTAACAAAGATAAAAGCCAATTGTGTCAAGAATAGGAGGACCTCATCCTGACATGGATCAAAGGGAAGAGGCCTTCTCAATGGCCTTTTTGTATCCCGATGATCTTGTTAGGAATAAGAGGAGAATCTCATCCTGACATGGATGAAGATCTTCGATTATTTAAGATAGGAGGAGGGGGGAGGCTCTTTTAATGGATCCTTTTATGTCCTAATAATCTTATTAGAGATAGGAGGAGGATTTCGTCCTAACAAAGATAAAGGCCAATCTTGTTAGGAATACGAGTCGGACCTTACTTGATAGGGGGACATGAGTAAAGATCCTTTTAATGGTCCTTTCGTGCCCTAATAACTTTATCAAGAAAAGAAGGAGGACCTTGTCTAGACACAAAAGATGCAAGGACCCAATTATACAAATCCAAAAAAAACTTATCCAAGGGTTATCATTTACAATTAAAGGGTATATATGCCATGACGAACTACAACCATTATTGAAGGATAACTTCACAATCATAAAAAAAAAAAGAACTACGAAGGCATACATCTGAGATGAGACAATTGAAAAGTAGTATTTCATTAAAATAAAAGTTTGGTACATGGAAAGATCTGTAGGACCAGTTTAAAAAAAAGAAAAAGAAAAAGAAGAAGAAGGAAAAAAGATGTCAGAGTCCTACTTAGAATCAAATTTCGGACTGCTAGCACCGACCAATACCAGAGATAACTTTAAATCTTTGATCTTTTCTTTGAGCTCCTGTCGAGCTGCTAGGCTTTTACTCAACAACTTATTATGCCTCTAGGAGTCATCTTCAGCTTTCCTTAGCTTCTTTCTTAATACAGCCAACTCGGCCTCCACATCCTTCATAGCATCCTATTGATAAACCATTTGCACCTTTAACACTCGTAGATCCATTTGGTTATTCCCATATAAAGTGGACAAGCTCTTTAAAGAGTTTTGCAAGGATAGGACCTCCGTTGAGTCCCTACTCAAGCTAGCTCGGGCTCTTTCAAACAATTATCACTGAAGTTGGACGATCTAATCATCAGCTCTTCAAAGCTTTTTCTTAAGGTCGGCGACTTGGTCACACCAATTGCATCTATATTCATTATGAGAGTCCTCAGCTACCTATAATTGACTTTGGAGTTTGGAGAATTTCTTTATCCAGTCCCAACCATATTCCTCCCGATTGGTGGACCATACCAAGCTTCCTTCAAGCAATCAAATCCTTTCTTGCATAGCCTTCAGTTCAATTTTTAGAGAGCTTGCCTTGGCCATCAGAGTTCATGCCTTGTCACTATCGATCTTCTTCATCCATTCCAACTCCTCTATAAATGGTACTTCTTATTGATATAATCTATGGCATCCTTTTTATGGACTTGTCGAAGGTGGATGACTTCAACTATAGCTTCTGAATAATAGTTCTTCAACTTCTAAAGCTCGTCCTTTGCTTTCTTCAATTTTTTTTTAGTTTGATGAACCTCCCTCTTCAGGTTCTTAATGACAGATCATAAAGAAAGGCCATGGGATAGTGGGGTAGCATCGACAGGGGGAGACAAAGCATGATTATCTTCATTAGGAGGATTCTAAAAAACATGCGTACCATGATACAAACTCAAAGTAAACTCATTTTCATTAATTGAAATATTCCTCAAATATAGGAGAAGAAACAAATGAAAAGGAAAAATACAAATTGGAAGGTCTCAAACCTCTAGAGGAGTAGTCGAGGAGTTCGATGCTGCGTCGATCGACCTCGGCTCTTCAGTGGCAAGCTCAGTAGGGGAAGGTCGGTTATGGCAGCAGATGGTCTCACTTCTTCATCAGGAGCCTCTTTAATAAGGAAGCCGAGATCGAGCTTGAAGAACTTGCTAGCTTTCCTGTCCTCACAAAGCTTGAACCTCTTGATGAAGGCTTCCCAACCAAACTTGACATTAAAGTCTCTCATCTTAGAGGAGACCTTGAACTCCTCTACTACCTAGTTCTTTGCCTCCGAGATTTGTCTCGAAACTTGCTCCTTCAATTTGGTGATCTCGGCTTCAACCTTCTTCCTCGTCTCTTCTTCCAAAGCCAAGGCAGCCTTCAATTCTACCAATGTTTGCTCTTCCATTTTTAGCATCTCTTAAAGAACTTCAACCTCAGTAGCCTTCTCCTTCGTGAGGCGATCGACCTCGATGGCTTTCTCTTTCTGAAGACGATTGACCTCAGCTTAATGATCCTTCTGAGCCTTCAATGCTTTCAACCTCAAGTGGTTCACCATTTAAAAGTAAGCAAGTAATTAGTGACCCAACTACAAGAAATAAATTGAGTTAGGCATATATATACATTAAAAAAAGGAGAAAGAAGGGACAAGGTAATTACCTTGAGGAAGAGCCCGAGGGATTCCCAAGTGTGCTGCTCATAATCGAATGCAGCAATCTTGTCTACCACCTTGGGTAGGACAAATTTATCGACCAAATTTCTAATGATGTCGGTTGTAGAAGGAATTTTCTTCCGAGTCTTCATCGTCGTTACCAGACTTGCTGGGTGATGCATGCTAATCTGTAGCTATAGCAAGTACACCAGTCGATCAAGTAATAAGGTAAGTGAGCAGAGTATGATCTTTAAAGGATTGAAAAATAAGTACTGAAAAACTCTTTTCTAAGCTTTATTTAGATAATCGATTTATGAGAATTAAAAAAAATAAGAAAAAAATAAAAAAAATAAATTAATAAATTATAAGGAAATAGAGTGTATAATTTTTAGGATTTTAAACTCCAGAGCAATAGGTTACTAAGGCAATCAGTTCATCAACTCAATCAATATAATATTTAAGTATTTATATAAATTAGATTAATTTTGTTTCATCTGATGGTGGATTCTCCTAAGTTATTCACTAACCTTTGGTCCACGCGTAGCAAAACTATCAATATTTATTAACTATCCTTTGGTCTAGGCGTAATTTAAATAAATACTGATGCTTTAAATTTTATGAAATCCTTTAATTAAAATATGCTACGTCCAAAGCACATTAAATTCCCGTATGCATATGAATTCTAATTCGATTTATGATACAAGATATATAAATCAAGAAGTATCGACATAGACGTACATGGTTCGTATCATCTATGCCCATCAAATGAATTAGAAGATGGCCAGTAAACTAAAAGCATTAAGAATAGATTTATATACTTCTCATGAACAAAATATAAAATTAAAATCAAATTATACTAAATATTATATCAAAAGAGTACATACACCTTAGCCTTAGTAAAATAAATTTAGTTCATGGTAACAAAATAAAAAAAATAACAAATAAAATAAAAAGTATGAAGAAATTAGACTATTTGTTCACTAAAATTGATTGTCCGTTGCTCTTGGTGTGGAGAACTCGATGAAGAAAAAGAGCCACTTGATTGATCTTGAAGAGAGAAAAGAAAATAAAGAATAAAAACTCTCTATTCTACTCTATCTCCCCAACTCTGTCTAATTCTAAACTCTCTGGCTCTCTACTTATTCTTCTTGGCAATAGTAGGCAGCAGGCCTTTAAATAGGCTAATCAGGGTGGTCTTGGATTGAAATCCCATTGAAATTAGGTTTAAAACTCTCAAAATAACTCATAAAGAGCCCTAGATCGATTCTGACCATTGGATGTTGATCAAATGGGCTAAAACCGACTTAAAAACCATTTTAAAAATCAAAATCAAGTTGAAATTCATTTGGACCTTTGGATCAGCATTGAAGATCAAATCTAGGCCATCAAATCATGCTTAAAGATGGCTTCAGATGCTTATTTAAAATCGAATTTAGCCTCCACCATCGGATCTCGACTGGTAGTCGGTTGGATCGTCCATCAGTGCACAGAAATCGATCGTTCGATCAAATCCCAGTGAACAACATCCATCGAAACTGGCAAAATTTTCAGAATACCATTTATGGATTGGTTGCAAGCCCGATCTTGCATGGACCACAGCATTTGCCAGCAAATTAGTGCAAATGTTGTCATGTGAAATATCAAAAATGCCCCTACTCCGATTACTGTAGCGGTCCACCATACGCCGCAAAAAATCCTGATGTCAGCACGACGTCAGTGGGGTGTCAGTGATTTAGGTGGGCTAAGTGGTTGGGTTGGTTTGAATGCGGTCGGGCTGAGCCAATTTACTGAGCCAATTTGAACCAGACTGGCCGGCATTTAAATATTATTTTTTTATTTTTTTCTTCATTTCCTTTGAAATTCAATTTTGGGCTTATTTGAAGTCCATTTTGCTTGAAACTTGTTTTATCTGAAATAGAAAAATAAGATCTTCCTGTTGATAGCCTTCTTTCCTACAAAAGATAAATAAAAGTATTAATTTTTTAAAAATAAATTAATTTATTTTATAATTTAGTACTTTTATTATTATATTTTTACCACTTATCACACCGTCCAACGTAATCATTGCTAGTCCTTTAGCAATGCTTTATTTATCACTATGTTTCAATAAGATCCTCCATTACAAAGATAGATCTAGGATTGAAGATCAAAAAGTTTAGAAAATACTACTAATTAAGCATTGAGCTTCAAAAGCAAATTTCGCAGTCAATACAATTAAAAACTTTCTTAGAGTATATCAAAGATCTACAGTACTTGTGTTCGTGAAAGCTAACTTAGCATTTTTGTGTTAATTTAAAGGACAAAAGTATCATCTCTTATCATCTATTTTGGTTAATTTTCTATATATTCTCAATTTTAAGCTCATGAATTAAGGTAGCTTTCACACTGCCTTATTTTTTTTATTTTTTTTTTTTTTTTTTTTGTGCGAAGCATCCTAGCTTTCCCTCCACCATTTGACATGAACTTCCACACTTGACCTAGGTGCAGAGATCCAGTTACTAAGCTTCAGTCAATTCACATATACTCTATCTTTTGTACTTTATTTTTAGGCAGGTAGCTCTTTCCTTAAATTCAAATTTTTTTATTAGAATGCATATTAATTATCAATTTTTAGTGATAATTGAATCCTTAGTTGGCCTTATAATCAATACCTACTTTGCCTTGTTAGTGTGCATGTGCAATTAAAAGTGCTAATAGTCTTAAGATGACTTAAGTAGGCTGCTAAAAGTCTGATCAACTAATCTACTTCTTTAACTTGTTACATTCATTAGAAGATACTTCTAACTTTTATCACTTTTTCTGATCTATCTTGCTCAAGATTTTCTTCTTGACACATGGTTTAAAAAGATTTTTTTCTTCAAAAATTTTTCCTACCCCCTAGCTTATTCTACATTATCTCAATGGAGAAAGAAAAAGTAAAGGTGCAATAAAGGATAGGAAGGAATATACTTGATTTGGTTCAGTCTGATTCTTTGAAGCTTTGAAATTTGGCTTGAGTTCTTATTGATTTTTCTTTACAAAATTAAAAACACACACCAAAGTAGTAAAAGAGAAATAATAAATTACTGAAAAATAAAAAAAAAGAAAAATGATCAAAACTAAAAAGAAAAAAATAACCTATCTAGTAGTTCTGATTTATAATCTTCTGCTTGACTTTCTTGGAGTTATGGGCTGAATCAATCCAATGCCACTTCAATCGGAATACTTTCATGTTTGGTCAAACCCTCTTTCAATTAGACATTGCTAGCTTTCATAGTCTCAAACATATTTTCTACAGAATTCTCATATACTGATTTGTCAATAACATCAATTCGAAAATAACTTTGATTATCATCAGGATGTTTAATATCTTTAAAAATATTAAAAGTAACTTGTTTATCTTATACTCTTAGAATTAATTTTTCTTGTTAAACATCTATTACAGCTCCTCCAGTAGCTAAAAAGGGTCTCACTAAGATAAGGGGTACATCATAATCTTCTTCCATATCAAGAACAATAAAATCAATAGAAAAAATAAATTTTTTATCTTTACTAAGACATTCTTCACTATACCTCTTGGATATTTGATGGATCTGTCAGCTAGTTGAAGCGATTCTTCTAGACCCAGCTTCCTGAAAATAGAGAAAGACATGAGATTAATACTTGCTCCTAAATCACATAAAATTTTGTCAAAACTACAATCACCAATAATGCAAGGAATAGTAAAACTCTTTGGATCCTTTAGCTTCTATGGTAATTTATTTTGAAGTATTACTGAGCATTCTTCATTAAAATTTATTCTCTCATACTCCTTCAGCTTTTTCTTATTGGTAAGAATTTCTTTGAGAAACTTGGCATACCTGGGCATTTGAGTGATAGCATCTACAAAGAAATATTAATATGTAAATTCTTTAAAATTTTAAAAAAATTAAAAATTTTCTTATTTGGATGCTATATTTATCTTTTTGAAAATGGTAGTGGCAGCATGTAGGGCTTCACGTTTGGATCAATAAACTTTATACCTGGGGACCATCCATCTGCTGGTTGTTTAGGTGACCGACAAACATTAGTTGGCTTTTCTTTGTTTGTAGTTAGCTCTTTAGTCTCTTTCTTCTGATGTGGCTCCTCCAGCTCTTTACCACTTCTTAAGGTAATAGCATTGATGTGCTCCCTCGGATTGATCTCCGTGTTGCTAGGCAAGGATCCTTATGATCTCTTAGTGATTATCTTAGCCATCTATCCTACTTGCATCTCCAAGTTTCAAATTATTACTACTTGGTCTTGCCTGAGTTTGTTTTCTAGATTTATTATAGTTGATTCTTGGTTTTGCATGAATTTGACCATCAGCTCCTCCATATCAGGCTTCTTCTTAGGTGCTTGAAACCTCAGAGGTGGCTATTGTATTGCATTTTGATTGCTCCATGAAAAATTTGGATGCTGCTTCCACCCTTGATTATATGTGTTGGAGAAGAGATTATTTTGTTATGGCCTAAAAAAATTACCAAGATAGTTAGCAATACCAGAGGCTTTAGCAAAATGATTACCTATCTGACAGTCGCTTGTATCATGTCCTCCTCCACACAGATCACAAGTGATGCTCAAAATGTACATAGCTGTTCCTTTTATATTATTGACTTCGACTCTAAGGGCTGCAATTTTAGCTAATAAAGTTGGAACGCAATCCACTCCCTACACAACTGCTAGTCTTCTTGGCATCATGCATTTTATTTGCCACTGATAGCTATTTGATGCCATCTCATCAATCAGATTAAAGGCTTCTTCCTCCATTTTTTGATTAATGATTCCTCTTGCTGCTGCATCAATCATAGAATGATGAGTAGGAGATAAATCATTATAGAAAGTTTGTACCTAAAGCCATATGGGTAGTTGATGATGTGGACATCTCCTCAGTAGTTTTTTAAAATGCTCTCAAGCCTCATATAGTGTCTCCATGTCCATCTGCACAAAAGAAGTGATATCATTATGCATTTTTGTAGTCTTGAAAGATGGAAAGTACTTGGCTAAGAATTTCTGGGCTAGGATATCCTAAGTTATGATAGAACCCGCAGAAAGAAAATGAATCAACTTTTAGCTTCGTCCCATAAAGAAAAAAGAAAAAATCATAATCTAATAGCATCATCCGACATCATGTTAATTTTAAAGATATTACAAAGTTCAAGAAAATAAGAAATATGGGCATTCGGATCATCATGCACGTATCCACTGAATTGGATAGTTGAGTGAATCATCTAAATCATTATCGATTTTATTTCGAAGTTGTTCGCTCGCACAGACGGTCTCCTGATGCTTGAAGCTGCATCGGTTATAGATGGTGTGATGTAATTATTTACTAGATGATGTGCCACTCGAATAACTTTTTGCCATCTCTCGGTCACCATATCCAATCCCAGATTGATGTTGTTAGGATCTTCAGCTATCATGTTCCTCTCTTATTGTAGTCTTCTGATGGTCCTTTCGATTTCTGGATCTAAAGGTAGTAAGTCACTATGTCCAGTACATATCATGCACTGAATAAATCTAAAAATAAGATAAAAATAAAAATAAAAACTAAAATTCTAAAGTAAAGCAAGGATCAAAATTTTAATATTATTTTAGACATAATCCTCAGCAACGGTGCCAAAAACGTGATGCATGCTAATCTATAGCTATGGCAAGTGCACCAGTCGATCAAGTAATAAAGTAAGTGAGTAGAGTATCGTCCCTAGAGGATTAAAAAATAAGTATTGAAAAACTCTTTTCTAAGCTTTATTTAGATAATCGATTTATGAGAATTAAAAAAAATAAAAAAATAAATTAATAAATTATAAGAAAATAGAGTGTATAATTTTTAGGATTTTAAACTCAAGAGCAATAGGTCACTAAGGCAATCGATTCACCAACTCAATCAATACAATATTTAAGTATTTATATAAATTAGGTTAATTTTATTTCATGTGATGGTGGAGTCTCCTAAGTTATTCACTATCCATTGGTTCAGACGTAGCAAAACTATCAATATTTATTAACTATCCTTTAGTCCAGACGTAATTTAAATCAATACTGATGCTTTAAATTTTGTGAGACCCTCTAATTAAAATACGCTGCATCCAAAGCGCACTAAATTTTCGTATGCATATGAATTCTAATTCGATTCATAATACAAGATATATAAATCAAGAAGCATCGACATAGACGTACTTGATCCGTATCATCTATGTGTGAGGATTTATGGTGCTCCCAAGCCTTGGGAGGCTATGAGAGGAGTCAGGGGGTTGGCTCTAGAGATTTCAGGGGCTTGGTTGGTGCTTTGAAGACCTGGGACACAAGGTAAAGAAAGAAACCAAAATCAGAGAATCAAGACTGCAGAAAGAAGATTTTTTGTAGGTTAGCTGGTTCAGTCCAAAATTGGGTCGGCTAAGTCTCAGTGCATAGGTAAAATAGAGAGATGTGCATTCAAAACTGCTGGCATGGTACAGGACTGGGTCGGCTTAGTTTCAGACTGAGCCAACCCAGTGAAACTTAGTCGGCTCAGTGCTGAGATTGAGTCGGCTCAGTGCTGAGAGAGTTACTCATGGGTTTGTTTTGGGCTAGGGTCTGGGATGATCCTAGGGGTCTTAAGGCCTGGTTTGAGAGATCTTAAGGTGGCTAATTCATGTATGGGTCGGATCTAGATCCAGAGGATGAGAGTATGGGAGACATGGGTGTACATGGGCTCGGTGAGTGCTTTCATGTATTGGATTAGCCGGAGAGTGTTTTGGTCGGGCCTAATGGCTATGTATAAATACATAGGTTGTATTAGGATTTCATAATATGGTGAATGCTGTGGAATACAAACCTTTTCTCCCTCAACTCTCTTCTTCTCTTCTCTCTAGAGTTGCCACCCTAGGGTTCTTGAAGAAGTCCTAGAGAAGAAGGCATCTCTCTCAAGCTTAAGGAGGGGGGTGCCCCATCATAGATCCAGATCGAGGATCAATGGTGTGCTACCTATAGAGAACATCATAGGTTCCTTCAGATCCGTGCTAAAGATCAGGAGCTTTCATAATATGATATCAGTGCTTGTGATGTCAAGGATGATTGGCGTTCGAGTGATATCTGGGTCTATAATTTGGTATTAGAGCTAGGTGATGCCTGAAACATTATGGACAACAATATGATATCAGAGCCAAGTTTCAGAGCCTGATGGTGCATGGAAGGGAAGGAGAAGTCGTACAAGGTAAAATCAAAAATCTGCATAAGGATTCTACGATATGTCTCAAATCTACCTTGTTATTGCTGTGGTTTGGCCAACCAAGAGTAGTGAGTTGAAGGTGGAGGTTGAGAGGATTAACGAAAAGGGATTTTTCTAGGGTGAAAGTATTTGGTGTATAATTTGCTGATCGATCTTGATGGAAAGGTCGAGATGTATGACAATTATTTGACAGGCAGAGAGCGCTAGAGTGTTGCAGTAGCACTTCCCTGAAGATGTAGGGCTGAGAGAGGCTCGGTGATGCAGCAGTCGAGGGAGGTATCTCAGTAGAGAGAATCAGAGTTCTCTAGGAGGATGGACAATATAGAGCTATTGAAGAGAGGTTTTCTAAGGGATAATGGTCGAAGGAAGGCTACAGAAGCAACTATGCATCCTTCGATGTTTGAAATGTGGGAAGTAGTCAGAGATGTATTCAGCGGTTCGACCAAAGCATGGATTTGCGAAGCTTTGAGAGTGTTGAAGATGGATTATCCATGGAGGTCCAGCAGGTCAGGGCTGGATGGCTGTAGAGCAGTGTAGAGATGAGTCAGGAAGCATTGGAGTGCTGCAGGAGCACTTCCCTAGAGGTATGGGGCTGAGAGAGGCTCGGTGGTGCAGTAGCCGAGGAGTGTATCTCAGTAGAGAGTGTTAGTGGTATCTCAAGGAGATCGGGTGCAGGTCTCAAAGAGAGCCTGGGGGTCTCAGGGAGTGCCAGTGGTCTCAGGCAATTGAGAGTATCATGGATCAGGTTTCTTCTGCAGGGGCATTAGGGAGAGTCGTGGTTCAGGTGGAGGATGTTTCTCTGGATGCAACTGAAGCGATGGCTGGTGTAGGGCAAAAGAGAAGGACTAGGATGGAATTTTCTAGGGTTCAATCACTGAATTCAAAAGAGTTGGATGAGCTCTTGGGTTTTGGAGGTGCTCGTGGGTTGCAGAGGTATCCGAGATGGCTTCAAAGGGGTCCGTGGAGCATCGAGGGTTCGATGGGGCAGCGATGGTGTTCGAGGTGCAGCGGCAGGCTCAGTAGTGCAGTGTTGAGTAGTTGGCCTTAAGGGACTTGGTGACAGAGTCAACTTCTACGGCATCAGGTGGACTTTAGATATAGGTGGAGCTCTAGAGAGATGGCTTCACAATTGGAGAGGAATTTGACATAAGTTCAAAGCAGAGGGGTGCGGGAGGATCGATATCCTAGCACCAACATCGAAGATGCATAGTTCTAGGTGGAGCGACATGTGCAGGAGGACAGGCATAGTTCTGAAGAGATCCTGTTAGGATTTGCAGCGAGTATTGGTATAGGAATGCTGTGGGTTCTCCATGGAAGTCCAAGAAAAGTGATGTAGCTGCTAAGTAGAAGGGATCCTACAATTTCAGGATGGCGCCAAGAAGCAAGCACAGGTCTTCAACAATGGAGGTGGTCATCCCAAAGGCCTCAAGGGTGCACAATAGCTAAAGAGGATTGGTGGAGGCGATGTTTGCACAAGGGGCTGTCGAGTGATCAGGAACAGTGGGATCGTGTAGGAGGTCATTGCCAAGGGGTTTGCCAAGGCTTGGGGCACCAAGATGGAGATTGTGAGGATTTATGGTGCTCCCAAGCCTTGGGAGGCCACGAAAGGAGTCAGGGGGTTGGCTCCAGAGATTCCAGGGGCTTGGTTGGTGCTTCGAAGATCTGAAACACAAAGTGAAGCAAGGAACCAAAGTCGGAGAATCAAGACTGCAGAAAGAAGATTTTCTGTAGGTTAGCCAGCTCAGTTTAAAACTGGATTGGCTAAGTCTTAGTGCACAGGCAAAACAAAAAGTTACACATTTGAGACTGCTGGCATGGCACAGGATTGAGCCGACTCAGTTTTAGACTGAGCCGATCCAGTGGAACTTAGTCAGCTCAGTGCTGAGATTGAGCTGGCTTAGTGCATGGGCAGATTATGCGAGGATCTATATTAGGCTAGGGTCTGGGATGATCCTAGGGGTCTTAAGGCCTAGTTTGAGAGGTCTTAAGGTGGCTAATTCATGTATGGGTCGGATCTTGATCCAGAGGATGAGAGCATAGGAGACATGGGTGTACATGGGCTCAGTGAATGCTTTTATGTATTGGATTAGCCGGGGAGTTTTTTGGTCGGGCCTAATGACTATGCATAAATACATAGGTTGTATTAGGGTTTCATAATGTGGTGAATGTTGTGGAATACAGACCTTTTCTCCCTCAACTCTCTTCTTCTCTTCTCTCTAAAGTTATCGCCCTAGGGTTCTTGAAGAAGGCCTGAAGAAGGAGGGCATCTCCCTCAAGCCCAAGGAGGGAGGCACCCCATCATAGATCTAGGTGGAGGATCGGTGGTGTGCTATCCATAGAGAACGCCACAGGTTCCTTCAGATTCATGCTAATGATCAGGAGCTTCCACAACATGATATTGGTGCTTGTGATGTCAAGGATGATTGGCATTCGAGCGATATCATGGATTTGCAATTTGGTATCAGAGCTAGGTGATGCCTGGAATGTTGTGGATGATAATACTTTTAGGATGAGTTTTTTCCAGCCAGTCATAGACCTACTTAGTCTATGTTACGCCTATCAGCTAAAGCCATCCAAAAGGACCTCATCAAATCACTAATTCATGATAATTGCTCCATGAAGGATGGAGCATAGTACTTCAGATCTCAGTTTAGGAGATACCTATCTGCACACGACCCAAGAGGCTTCTGAACTCCTTAAAGCCACTAGATATTGTCCTAATAGACCTCGACTAGTTACAAGTTTACTGCATATATTGAAGTCTTCAACTTACGTCCAAACTCCAACAAATGTATCTCAACTACATACAAGTCGCGATAAATGACAACTCATCCTCCATAACAAATTCCATGTGGCCTAAGCGGCCCACTACCAGATGGTTACAACTATCACCATTAGTTTGTTACATGCTATATCTATAAAAAGAATCCTTCAGGTACATTTTTCTTTAAGCTCTCCTCCCCTTCCCACTACTTTGCTTCTCTATTATCCTGAGCACTCCATTCCAGTTGGCTAGAGAACTGAGGGTCCTACCGAAGCTATCCACCTCTGGTTTCAATTTTGTTTAGTAGGTCTCATCGGCAGTCTCACTTTTCTAACTCCAGCTACCTCCAATGTCCTCATAGATTTCTACACCAACAGATAGTATCTGAGACATCATTTATTCTTGGATATTTGCTAGTCGTGTACACTACACTATCAAGCTTTGATAATAAGTAAATAATGTTGTTCATTTGTCCATGCATCATAGTAATACCATTCATAATGACATCATAATGATCTTTCTTTATTCAAAATTCATAACCGTTCATGGCCAATTGGCCAATAGAAATAACATTCAATAAAAAACTAGGACAAAAATGGCAATCATTATGAATAATTATATTTGCTTTGAATATAAACTTGATGATTCCTAAAGCCAGAACCAGAACCAATCTTCTATCTCCAACATTCAGGAATCTCTTATCGTCTCTAAATCTCCTACTGACCTGAAGTCCCTACAATGAATTGCATATTTTAATAAGACAACCGGTATCCAATACCTAGATAGTAGAATCACAAATAGAGAAATTATAAGACATCATCATATAAATACCTTATTTAGCAACAACTTACTTCTTTCTCTTATTCGGCCTATTTGGGTCTAGTGAGGCAACGTACAGAGGATAGTTCCTCTTCCAGTGCCCATACATTTTATAGTAAAAGCACTCTACCTGACTCTAGTTAGACTTGGGCTTTTTGGTGTGACTAGGCATAGATGTCACAGTAGTTTGCACTTTCATGTTCTTCTTCTTCTTCTTCCTTTTTCCAAGGATCGATAACTAGAAGAAGATCCTTTCACTAAATTCATCATCTCCTTTTGGAGCTGGTGGTCCTTTTCAAAAGTCTGCAGCAACCTCAACAATCCATGGTAGTTCACTACATGCTTTGTCATTCTATAATGACTAAGAAATGAGAGATATGACTTGGGCAATGAATTTAGTATCGCATCCTTCCTAAGTTGCTCCTACAAGAAAAATCTAAGTTTGCTCAGGCGCTCGATCATCTTGACCATATACAGTACATGATTTGTGACCAACATCCCCTCCTTCATCCTTGCATTAAAGATGTCACAACTAGTCTTTTATCTCTCAACATCATCTGGAGTGCCGAAAGATTCTTACAACACTTGTAGTATATCCTCTAATTGAGCATCCTCAAATTAGCAGCTAAACTCATCGCTCATGACCGCCTGCATGATGCAATGAATAGTGAGCCACTTCTGATAAGTGTCTCTAACCATACCACGCATGTTCGATGTGGGATCCTTAGGTGCTGGATTTATTATCACATAAAAGATCTACTCATGCTTCAAGATAATCTTGAGCTTTCGATACCAGATATTAAAGTTAGGTTCGATAATTTTTCATTATCTCATAATAATCTTAGAGACAAAGAATTGGCCATATTTGAAAGAAAAATAAGAGCCTTATTAGTATATGAATCATTTAATCCTAAAGACATGGACTTTAGTCTAAAGATCCTTCCACTATCTTATATGAATTGGTAGCCTCTACCTCCAACTCGAGGAATTATATTAATTTCTTAGCAGGTAATAGAATCCACATCGACTACACATAAGTCTGACTTTGGCCAGTCCATCCATGTGCATCAGTACTAGGTTTTCAACTAATTATTTCTCCAAACAACTTCTAGTAATTGATTTTGCCCCAGGAGCCTTTTCAGTTGACTTTGGTCTTCTTTGCAAGGTCTGATTAGGTCCAATCATTAACATGACCAATTGAGTGCATCTAATAAATAAATAATTAGGTCCGACTTTAGCCAACTAACCCAACCATTCATTGAAAAGAGCAACTGAGTTATCATATGATGAATGATAATTCCAATAGTAGATGAGCACCAGGTCTTTGGACCTCCAATGATCATCAAACTAGTGAACCCATTATCATCCAACTTAATGGGAGGCTATGATCTTGTTATCCCCATAATAATTTTATTTTATGGGAATAATAATTTAGAGGATTTATTATGAGTTCAGAAGAAAAGAGAGAAGATCAATCATAGTCAACAATCCTCTTACCGACTTCATCAAGTCATAAAGAGGACTAATGATAAAATTGATTGATTGGCACCTAGATCAGTCACACTAATAAACCTTAGTGACATGGGTCAACTCGAATTTACTTGGTGATCTAATCAAAACACAATCAACTAAGATAGCCAGGTAAGTGAGATCGGTGGGAAGGATATATCATTAACTCATCAAAAACTCATTAGTGCGAGTAGCTCTCATTAAAGACCACCGATCAATATTGCCAGACTTACCTTAGAAACCATCCAGTTAATTAGTTTCTATTTAATCCACCTAATAATTTGGGCTCGACCATTGAGCCACAATCAAGATCCATTTGGTAGAAATATGGATTTGATCAACTATAACTATTGAGAATTGATCAAGAGAAGAATTAACCTAATCTAAATTAATAATTAATTAGATTTGATCAATTTCTTAGTCCATCATCTACATGATTTCTATCCCTAGGTCTAACCCAGTTAAAAGATCCTAATCCAAGCTAAACCCCATGATCCTAAGGTTTATGAACATGGCCTTTGGATCTTTGATTCTCTAATCTAGATCTCTTGGTTTTATAACTTAATTCTTAATTAAGTTTTTTGGAAGTAAAATAGCTCCCGCCAAAATCCGGACAACCTCCAATGCATGTATGCTGAACAACCTTCTCAACCGTGATCAGCAACCCTATTCTTACGACTATAGAACTCGTCAAAGACATGATGAACTTCATCCAGCCGAACTTGAATAGTGAAAAAAGTTGTTAAGTGACTCTAATCCTAGTATTAGTAGAACCTCATCAAGTGTCAAATCATAGTACAGTCCGACTTTGTCTGTTGGGCTGGCCTTGAAAGCGACCAAATTTCTTCCTTCTCTCTTGATAATGGTAGATCTTGTCAGCCCATGTCATGCATGTCAATTGGATGATCTTGAGCGGTAAAATGATCTCATCATCATTGCAATCTTGATCTCCAATCCTGAATAAGCAATAGCTACCATACTAATAATGAAACCTAGTGCTCTTTTGGGCCAATCTTGATATCGGCCAAATTTCAGAAGATAGTAAGGATGGCACCAGCAAGGAGTTCTGAGTCTTGATATTCATCCATCTTGATCATTAGCGAATCTTGAATTTCTACCATCCCGATCGAACTCCTCCAAAAAAATCCTGGCCGCAGTCCTCAATGAAGATCCCACAACCTCCTCTTTAATCTCTAGCTTGAATGTTCATACCTATTCTCGGCCGACCCTAAATGCAGTCGAACTCCATAAAGCTATCAAAGGCAGCAATGGCAGGATCCAATCGACTGTAGGTCCACCCTCTATTACTTAGAAGCCAACTTCTAAGTTTGGCCAGTCTGATCTCGAGTTCTATATGAGCAATCTACCCCCGAGTGCAGAAGTCTCCAATCTCTCATCCAAACTTCAATAAATTAACTCCAACTGCCTACAAGTCACCATAAATGATAGCCCACTCTCCATAACAAACTGCACGTGGCCCGAACGATCTATTGATATTCTCTTTTGGATGTCATTTTTATTCTGTTATGAGCTCCACCTATATAAGTGACCCTCTAAATATATTTTCTTCTCTAAGCACTAAGCTCTCATCTCTACTTACATTCTCCTAAGTACTCCATTCTTATTGACTGAAAAACTAACTTGATTGTTAGGATCCTGCCAAAGCCATCCACATTCGGTTTGGACTTTATCTTACATGTCTCATCAATGGCCTCACCTTTTCCAGCTCTAGCAAACTTCGGCATCAGCACCATTTTCTACACCAATAGGATTGGTGCTAGAGGAAGGACTTACTGAGCCCTTGTTCTTAAAGGAGTATCCCATCAAGTTTATCCTTTTTCTCACTTTTACTCTATTTTTTTTTATCTCTTCTTATTCTAGTGAGATGTCATCCAAGAAAGCTTCAACCTGATGATCCACCACTTCTACCACCAAATCTCACCTTGATCAGCTTGCTCCAACCTCATCGCCGGCATCTCAACATTTATTGGTAGCTATGATAGATCTAGAGTAGTTTAACCTACTGGTGCAGTAGGTTGAGGGCTTTACTGAAGTGGTGCAGGCCATGCAGCAGCCTCGATACCAGTTCAACCAAAAAGATCCTTGCTAGAATGTCGAGATTCGGTGCAGGAAAGATCTATCAACAGGAGTCGGTCGGTGATTCTTGAGAGGGAGAAGCAGAGAGCGGAGAGCCCTTATTCTGATCATGATTCCACCCCTGAAAGATATCTACCCCCCTTCAGCCAGCCGTACTTTAAGATCTATGATCGAGATGATATTCTCAATCAGAAGCTTCAAGAAATGAATCAGTGGATTGAGGAACTCTGCCACCTTGCCCTGGCTTACCATAATGATATTTGCATCGACCCTCCATTCTCTGCCCGTGTCATACAGAAACCCATCCTGCCAAACTTCAAACTCTCCCAGTTTAAGAGTTATGATGGGACAACCAATCCAGTTGACCATCTCGAAGCCTTCAAAACTATGATGCTGCTCGATGGTGCGCTTGATGCCATTCTGTGCTAAGCTTTTCTCTCTACTTTAAAAGGAGTAGTAAGAAATTGATACTCGAGCCTCAAACCAGGTACCATCTTTTTTTTGATCAGCTGAGCCATCAATTTGTGGCTCATTTTATTAGTAGCTAGTGCCAGAGATGAGATTCGAACTCCCTCATCAATATTAAGTAGAAGAAAGGGGAGTCCATCTAGGGTTATGTATGCCATTTTAATGTTGTTACTTTGAAGGTCCAAAATTTAGACTAATCTATTGCCATGGCTACACTGAAGGATGGACTCTAAAAGAACGATCTTCTTTTCTTCCTAAAGAAGAAGTACCCTTAAGACTTTGCTGACATGCTAGCTCGGGCTGAAGGCTACGCTCAAGCAGAAGAAGCCTTCAAATTGAAAGATGAAGAAGCCATAGTAGAGCGGCAGGCAAGTGAATCTTGTAAGCCTGCAATCATTAAGAGGCCAAGTGAAGCTTGGCCGTGCTCTAAAATCCCTCTTGAGCGCAGACAAACTCGAACTCCACATCGGGCTTGTCGACTAAGAAGCTCGAATTAGAGGGCATGGCAGAACTCCCCTCACAAAAGATTTCATAACTATGCCCTCCTAAACGCTCCAAAGACCCAAGTGCTGATGGAAATCAGGAAGCAACTAAGTCAAAAAAGATACAATCTCATTTAGCCAAGCATAATTCCAATAAGTACTACCTCTATCATCATGACCATGATCACGATACTGAAGAATGTATCCAGGTCCAAGATAAAATTATGGAGCTCATCAAATGAGATCTGTTGAATCACTTTTTGAGATGTCGGTCGAAAAAGAGGGAGGATTGACCAAGAGCTCTGTCATAGCCTGAACTATCCCAGAGGGATGAGCCACAAGAAGATCGGCTCCAACTTAAAATCATCAACACCATCACTGGGAGATATTGGTAGGAAGAAACTAGTGAATCTGCAGAGTTAGCAAAGAGGTAGAGGATTGAGGAACCCATCGCTTTTACTAAAGAAGATGCATAGAAAATTCAAATTTCGTACAATGACATGGTTGTAATAACTTTAAATATTACTATTTATGATGTACACCATGTTTTGATTGATAATGAAAGCTCTGCTAATATTTTATTTTATAATGCATTCTCTAAAATGTCTATACCTGACAGTCGAATGGGACCAATGAGCTCTTTGTTAGTGGGGTTCACCGATGATGCTATGCCGGTGGAAGAAATAATTACCTTATTTGTTGTGGTAGGTCGGTACCCAAAACAGTCAAAGGCTCAAGTTGATTTTTTAGTGGTAAAGGCACCCTCCGCTTACAACACAATTCTTGGCCGATCTAGCTTGAATGCACTTCGGGTAGTAGTTTCAACTTACTATTTGAACATAAAGTTTTCGATAGGATATGGGGTCAGAAAGGTCAGAGGAGATCAGGCTTTGGCATGACACTGCTACACCATTGCCTTGTACGTAGGAAAACAAATAGAGCCCTATTCGATAGATGGACTTGATGCCCATGATGACTTGACTGAAGAGCAGGGGGAACCTATTGACGATCTTATTATGGTTTCACTAAATGATTGAAATAAAGATCATATTATTCAAATTGGCTCCAACTTGAGAGGAGAAGTCAGAAAGCAACTCGTCGTCTTCTTATAGAAGAATGCAAATATCTTTGCTTAGGTACCTGTAGATATGCCCACCATTGCCTTGTATGGAGGAATGCCCACCATTGCCTTGTATGGAGGAAAATAAATAGAGCCCTATTTGGTAGACGGATAGCTTGACTGAAGAGCAGGGGGAATCTATTAATGATCTTGTTGTGGTTTCACTAAATGATGGAAACAAAGATCATATTGTTCAAATTGGCTCCAACTTTAGAGAAGTCAAAAAGCAGCTCATCGTCTTCTTATGGAGGAATGTGACATCTTTGCTTAGGTACCTGTAGATATGCCTAGGATTAATGCTGAAGTAATGGAAAATCGCTTGGTGTGGATCTCAAACATCAGCTAATAAAATAAAAAAAGTGTAGCTTTATATCAGAGTGGTAGAAGGCCATCGTAGATGAAGTAGACAAGCTCCTCAAAGCCTACTTCATCTAGGAGGTATCCTACTCAGACTAGATTACAAATGTGGTTCTTGTCAAGAAGGCAAACGGCTAGTGGAGGATGTGTATAGACTTCACAGATTTGAATAAGGCTTGCCTAAAGAATAGCTATCCTCTACCTAGAATAGATCAACTTATGGATGCGACCTCAGACCATGAGCTTCTCACCTTCATAGATGCCTTCTTCGACTACAACCAAATTCGGATGGCACCATAAGATGAGGAGAAAACTGCTTTTATTATTAACCGTGATCTTTATTGTTACATGGTTATGTCCTTCGGTCTTAGAAATACAGGTGTGATGTATCAACACCTGATGAATAAGATTTTTAAGGAGTTGATCGATCGCAACATAGAGATCTATGTGGACGATATGCTTGTCAAAAGCTAAACTTACAACAAATCATATTGCCGAGCTGAAAGAAATCTTTGACACTCTCTAAAAGTATAAGATGAAGTTGAATCCAACCAAATGTATTTTTGGAGTAACCTCAAAACAATTTTTGAGATTTATGGTATCAAGATGTGGCATCGAAGCAAATCCTTAGAAGATCAGAGCCATCCAAGAAATGACTGCACTAAAAATAATAAAAGAGATTCAATGCCTAGCAAGAAAAGTTGCAGCTCTAAATCGCTTCGTCTTAAGGTCATTTGAATGTTGCATGCCCTTCTTCCAAGTGCTCAAGTAGCCAAAGAACTTCTGCTAGACTTCTAATTGTTAATAAGTCTTTGAAGAATTGAAGAACTATCTGAGCTCACCTCCTCTCCTTGCCAAGCCCAAACCTGGTGAAGAATTAATTTTGTATTTGGCAGTGTCTCCTGCTGCTATTGGAGCTATCCTAATAAGAAAAGAGGCAAAAATTTAGAAGCCAATCTACTACATAAGCCGAGTTCTAAGGGACATAGAGATAAGGTATACAAAATTGAAAAAGCTAACCTATGCTCTATTGCTTGTAGCTAGGAAGCTCTGACCTTATTTTCAGAGGCATACAGTCATACTTCTCACTGATCAGTCCATCAATGTAGTTCTTTACCAGCTTGATACCTCTGAAAGAATAGCAAAGTGGGCAATCAAACTCACCAAGTTTGACATTAATTTTTAATCTCGGCCATCTATTAAAGCTCAAATATTGACCGACTTTATAGTAGATGCACCATCCCGATCACGCTGAACCTGAACAGCAAGAAGTATGTACTCACAGTTCGCAGCCAAATTCCCTTGAAGAAAGAATAGATCTCTTTGAAGACTTCTGGGCCCTAAATGTTGATGGTTCATCCAATGCCTCTAGAGCCGGTGCAGGCTTGATTTTAATCAATCCATAAGAAATTATTACTGAATACATGCTATGCTTTGAATTTTTCACAATAGAGTAGAATACGAAGCTTTAATCATGGGATTGAGAATAGGTAAAGAATTGGAAGCGGACCATGTGAAAGTCTATAGTGATTCTCAATTGGTAGTGGGGCTAGTAAATAGCAACCATGAAGCTTGGGAGAAATATGAAGAAGTACTTGAAAAAAGTAAGAGATCTAATTTTGGCCTTTAACAGCTTTGACATTCAGCAAATCCCTAGAGCAAAAAATACTAGGATCGACCTTCTCTCCAAATTAGCTACTTTGGCTCCAAGTGAATTGTTGAAAGATGTCTTCTTTGAGATTCTACAGCATCCAAGCTCGGAGGAATCCTAGTCTATAATGCAGATTGATCATGAGCCCAGTTGGGTTGACCTTCTAATTCTATACCTCAAAGATGGAATTCTCTCCAAAGATTCTAAAGAAGCTTGAAAATTGAGAAACCAAGCCTCCTGCTATGTTTTATATGAGAATAAGTTATACAAAAAGTCATATTCCTTGCCACTCAAATGTCTCCAACCTTTTGAAGCTAATTATGCATTAAAGAAGGTACATCAAGAAATATGTAGAAACCATCTCGGAGCTAGATTTCTGTTCTAAAACTACTTCGACAAGGATATTATTGGCCAACTATGCATCAAGATGCCATAGAATATGTGAAAAAATATAATTGATGCTAGAGAAATATCAATATCTAGAGATAACCAGCCTTGCAACTCACACCTTTAAGCACCCCATGACCATTTGTGTAGTGGAGGATGGATATACTCGAGTCCTTTTCCATAACATCGAGGCAGAGAAAATTTTTTTTGGTAGCAATAGACTACTTTACCAAATGGGTGGAGGTCGAACCCCTAGCAAAGATTACTGAAGCTAAAGTGCAAGATTTCATCTGAAAGTCAATAGTTTATAGATTCGGTCTTCCTCAGACTCTCATTACTGATAATGGATGCCAATTTGCAAGAACAAAGTTTGCTAAGTTCTATGAAGATCTGAATATCTCTCATTACTTTATATCAGTGGCTCACCCACAAGCAAATGATGAGGTCGAGATAACTAATAGGATCCTATTACAAGGAATAAAAGTAAGGCTTGAAAGGATGAAAGGAGCATGGGTGGATGAACTTTACCATGTGCTCTGGGCCTGCAAAACCATCCAAAGGTTGCCAACTAAGGAGACTCCATTTGCTTTGGCTTTTGGGATTGAGACGGTTATCCTAGTTGAACTGAAAGCATGAGTTAAAGCCTTTGATGAATAGAACAATTCACAAGATCTTAGAGCAAACCTTGATCTATTAGAAGAAAAGTAAGGAAAGGCCTAAATTTAGATGGTAGCTTATAAACAGAAGGTGGCTTGCTACTAGAATTTCAATGTTAGAAGTAAAATTTTCAAAGTAGGACATCTAGTGCTATGACAGGTAGATATCTCATAATCATAAAACTAAGAAAAGCTCACCCCAAATTGGAAAGGCTCCTATGAGGTTGTGGAAATCGTCTGACCAGGAGCTTATTATCTGAAGGAGCTCAAAGGGGCTACACTCTCGCGTTCCTGAAACTTGAAAAACTTATGAATGTACCATCAATAACCCCATTTTCAATAAAATTTTCTTACTTTAACATCATTACTTTTGGTGCAAAATTGTATAATGATAGAAAATTATTCAGCCAAACTTCATTCTTAAACGAAGTAGAAGGCCTCCGGTTCTTAAATAGGAGGTTAACCTCATCTTAACGAGAGTGAAGGCCTCTAGTTTTTAAATAGGAATAACAGGGAGAGGCCTCCTTAATGGCCCTTTTATGCCCCAACAACCTTGTTAGGAATTGGAGAAGGACCTCGTCCTAACAAGGGTGATAGCCAATCACGTTAGGAATAGGAAGAGGACCTCGTCTTGATGTGGATGAAGACTCTCACGAGGGATTGAAGGCCTCTAGTTCTTAAAGAGGAGGTAACGGAGAGAGGCCCTCTCAATGGCTCTTTTGTATCCCAACAATCTTATTAGGAATAGGAGAAAGACCTCATCCTAATAAAGGTGATAGCCGACCACGTCAAGAATAGGAGGATCTCATCCTGACGTGGATGAAGACTCTCATAGGGGATTAAAGGTCTTCAGTTATTAAATAGGAGCTTGACCATAAGTATGAAGACTTTCAATTCCTAGACAAAGAGATATATTTGCTCCTAATCAAGTCCAAGGATCCTTGTTCATAAATGAGAGGGACGGATATACAAGATATTGGGCAGAGGCTATTATTTCAAGATGACACTAATATCAGGCATGATAAGAAAACAAAGAGACCAATAAGTATCAAATTGAGATACAACTTCAAAGGATAACTTAAAGAAATATTATTTCATTAAAATTAAAAGTTCATTACATAGGTCCTCGAGATTGATTATAAAAAGAAAAAAAAGAGAAAGAAGAGATGAAGTCCTACTCAGAGTCGGACTTTGGGCTGTCGGCTCCCACCAATACATGGGCAAGTTTTAAGTCATTTATTTTCTCCTCAAGGTCTTGCCTCGCTGCCAACCTCTTACCAAATACCTTATTGGCTCTCCAGATATCATCTTCCATTTCTCTTAGCCTCTTCATCAAAACTATAGACTCGGCTTCCTCATCCTTCACTATGCTCTTATTATAAGTTATTTGGATCTTGAGCTGTAAGAGTTCAGCCTTATTTTTTTTATAAATCATCGAAAGATCTCTCATGGTTCTTTTCAAAGATGCAATTTTCTCTGGATCCCCTTTCGGACTGGCCTGAGCTTTATCTACCAATTATTTTTAGAGCCGAGACACCTCAACATTGGCTATCTCAAGTTTTTTTTTTAGCTCATCAATCATCTTACACCAGCCAATTCAGTAGGTGTCATATGCTATCTCGACATCATGAAGTTGTTTCTTGAGATCAAAAAAATTTTTCGACCAGTCCCACCCATATTCCACCTTACTTTAAACCCAGGCCGAACCCTTCTCCAACTGGCCGATCTTATCTCTTGCTTCATGAACCTCAACTTCAAGAGAGTAAATCTTCACGATCAAAGTCCAAGCCTTGTCACTGGCTAGTTTCATTACTAGTTCTAATTCCTTAGTCAAATGGTGCTTCTTGGCAATATATTCTTTGAAGAATTATTTGAAGGATTGGCGGAGATGGTTGATTTCAATAGTGGCTTCAGCATCATTCATTTTGAACTTCTAAAGTTCATCATCTATCTTTTTAAACTTCTTCTTCATTCGATAAACCACTTTTTTAAAATTTTTGATACAAGTCTTCAGAGGGATACCCTGGGGCAGAGGATCGACTTCAACTGGAGACTGCATTTCATATGAAAAGATATCATGACACAATGGTATGGCAAAAGAAAATAGAGAAATTCATTTTCATTACTAAAAATATTTTGAGTATAGGAAAAAGCAAAAGAAAAAAGAAAAAGTAAAATTATTGAAACCTTCCAACCTCTGGAGAAGGGATAGCAGATAAGCTCGGCATGGCTTCGACAGTCTTGGGTTCTCGAGCAGGCTTAGAAGTCACAGCTGGAAGCTCGATAGATTGAAGATCAGTGGTAGTGGTGGAAGGTCCAGCTTCATCGTCAGAGGATTTCCCCATTAAGAAACTGAGATTAAGCTCGAGGAATTTTTCGGCCATCCTCCCTTGGCAGAGATCGAATCCTTTGAGGAATCTTCTTAGGCAAAAGCTATCTTGATATCCACCATTGCCTTTGAAGAGTTGAATGATTCAATAGCCCTTTTCCTCTCCAAATTGACCTCCTCCTCGACCTTCTTCCATTTATTCTCCTCCAAAGTTAGAGTGGCCTTCAGTTCTGCTGAGGTTTGTTCTTCACTCTGAAGTGCTTCCTGAAGGCGCCCAACTTCAGCATAGTGAGCCTCTCTCAAGTGCTCGACCTCAGTCTGGGCATTCTTGGTCTTTGTCTGAGCTTCCTTGTCTTTGAAGCCTCGGCTTTGTGTGGCTCCGTACCTCCCCATAGGCATATAGATGATGTTCCAACTACAAATAATAAGGCATAAGTCATGGTTACGAGTTTACTAATATTTGACCAAACTTAAGGAAAAGAGTTAATTACCTCAAAAAAAGCCACGTAGGAATCTCGTAACCTATCTTCATCATCTAGGTGGATTATATTTTTAAGAAGGTGTGGAAGGACACATCCTTCCATCATGGGCTGGACGACCCCCCAATCATCTAGGGAATCTAATTTTGGGTTGAAGCTGTCGTTGCCACTAGACCCTCTTATGCTCCTCTTGATTTCTCTAGTGGTGGCTTTCTTTTACTTCTCCACCACTCTCCCCTACTCAGGAGGCACAGAGGTGGTGGCTTTGTTAGGCAATGATGACCTCCGTGTAGTTGCAACAATCTCCGGAGCAGGGACAGTCTGGGTCGGCTTGGCCAAGCTTGGACCCTCGACCCTCACTTCGATGGCTCTCTAGAGGAACCATTTTTTCTTTTGAGGGCTCGAACTCCTTTAGTTAATCGATCCAGTTCTTTCGGAGTCATCTCTGCAGTGGCAAGAAAATCAAAGTCAGAAGAGAGGACAAAACATAACTAATAAGATGTGAAAATGTACCTATTGGATTGAGGGGGCTTAGGTCGAGGTTAAAAAAGTTTGATCCTCTAGTAGTTTGGATAATAGAAGAGCTCAGTAATTTCTTATTTTGCTAACTGAGTCGAGCTCTTCTCTTTCTAACCCCAGAGCTCGGCGGACTAAATCTCTTAGCTGCCTCTAAGGAGGAAGTCCTAACTCTAAAGAAGGACATAAAATAAAGAATTTTTTTTCTTTCAGTTATGCATGGAAGAAGGGGCACCCTTGAGCAACCCCTTCTTGCCAAACTGGGGGGATAGATACCATCAATCTTTGGCAATCGAATAATATTTAAAGATGAAGTAGTTGCAGAATAAAGAAATAGTTGGATGAACCTCAATCAAGATATAGAAGAAAAGAAAGCCTATGATAAACCTAAATGAGTTTGGAACCATAGAAGCCAAGAAAATGTTTAAAAACCAAAAGAAGGCTACGACAAAGAAAGAAATTGAGAGTCAGAGTCCGGCATAGAGAGCTTTGGTGTACAAACAAAAGCGACCTAGGAGAGGAGCGCAAACTCGATTACTTGGCTCAGGAAGCTACTGTTCATACTCCAAAGGGACCCCGTACTAAACCCTTATCAAGAAAAAGTCTTTCGAGTGCAAGGAACAAAAGATGGTCTTGGGTATGAAGGTCAGACGGGATGCTATCTTAAGGTCGGCTTCTTCTCTAGAGGTCGGGTTTTGAGAGTTTGGGTCAGCTGGGCTCCTAGAACCAGTAGACCAAGATACTTTAGAAGACATCTGGATCAAACTAAACTTGAAAACCCTCCAAAAAATTAGAAGAAAAGGACTATGAATTTTTTGAAAGAACCTAGAAAGAACGGTAAACTCCTATGAAGAAACCAAAAGAACAAAAAATAGGAGACAAGCAAAGAAATGCAACAAAAGGATTGGGAGACTAACCTAAGTCGATCAGAGGACTCAAGGAAATGGTCAAAAAAGTGGAAAGCAGACGAGGGAGACGTCGACGATCGGAGAAGTTACAATGGAGGAAGAACAGGATGCTCGAAGGAGATGAAGAGCAAAAGAAGAAGAAGAAGGGCACAGGCAAAAGTAATAAGTTGGGGGTGAGGGAGGTGTTTAAATAGCTAGGAAAAATCAGAGGAAGTTATGATTGTAGATCCTCTCCGCTCATTCCTTGCCTGCCACGTGTCCTATTCATCATGCCTATAGATGAAGCATTTATGGCACCATACTTGAAGCACCATGTTAGGAGGAATTTCAAAATAGATGTCCTTTCAAGTCATTCAACATTATGGAAGCTTCAGTGCCAATCTAGAGAAAGCCAAAATTTTTCATCTTTTGAGAGCGGAAAATCAGCATACTGTTGTAGTTTTATACTCCTTTCATCCAAACTTCAAACTTGGGAGTACGAAGATAAGTGTTGGGAATAAAATAGCTCTCGCTGAAGTCTGGATGACCTCCAATGCATGTATGTCGGACGACCTTCTCAACCATGATCAACAACCCTCTTCCAGCGATTGCAAAACTCGTCAAAGAGATGATGAACTTCATCTGGCCGAACTTAAATAGTGAAGGAAGTTGTTATCTAACTCTGGTCCTGGTATTAGCAAAACCCCATCGAGTGTCAAATTCCAATACAGTCCAACTTTATCTATTGGGCCAGTCTTGAAAGTAGCCAAATTTCTTCCTTCTCTCCTGATAATGGTAGATCTAGTCAGCTCATGTCATGCATGTCTGTTGGATGAACTAGAGCAGTAAAAGAACCTCATCATCATTGCAAGCTTGATCTCCAATTAGGAATAAGCAACAACTACCCTGCTAATAATAAACCCTAGTGCTCTTTTGGGCCAATCTTGATATCAACAGAACTTTAGAAGGCAGTAAGGGTGGTGCCAGGAAGGAGTTCTAAGTCTTGATATTCACCCATCTCGATCATCAATGAATCTTGAATTTCTACCATCCTGGCCAAACTCCTTCAAAAAATCCTGGCCACAGTCCTTAGTGAAGAGCCCATAAGCCCCTCTCTAATCTCCAGCTTGAATATTCATACCTGCTCTCAGTCGACCTTGAATACAGTCAAACTCCACAAAGCTATCGAAGGCAGTAATGGCAGGATCCAATTGACTGTAGGTCCACCCTCCGCTACCTAAAAGCCAACTTTCAGTTTCAGCCAATCCGATCCCGAGTTCTGTATGAGCAATTTGCCCCTAAGCGCAGAAGTCTCCAATCTCTCATCTAAACTCTAATAAATTAACTCCAACTACCTACAAGTTACGATAAATGATAGTACACTCTCTATAATAAACTCCACATGGCCTGGATAATCTACTGATATTCTGTTATAGCTATCATTTTCATTCTATTATAAGCTCCACCTATATAAGGGACTCTTTAGATACGTTTTCTTCTCTAAGCACTAAGCTCTCATCTCTGCTTACATTCTCCTGAGTACTCATTTTTTGCTAGTCGGAAAACTAACTTGACCATTGAAGGGTCATGTTGGAGTCACCCACCCACCTCCAATTTGGGCTTCATCTTGTAGGTCTCGTTGACAGCCTCACCTTCTCCAGCTCCGGCGAACTCTAGCATCAATACCATTTTCTGCACCAATAAAATTTATGAACATTGAAATAATTTTAATTTATTAAATAATTTTACATAAATTTTATGCAAAAACTTTATGCTTTATAATTGGGGTCGACCCCTCCCTAATTAGGGTCAACTCTTCTTAGCAGGTCGTCTCAAAGGTCGACCTCTGTGATGAAACAAAGAGCAAAAAATTTTCATTTGTAGTAAATGGGTCGACCCCAACAGAAAAAAGGTTGACCCCTAGGGACTGGAGTCGACTCATACAAGGAAAAGGGTTGACCCCTGCAGGCATACCAGCAATTATTACAAAGTTTTAGACTTTTTATTTTTTGCATAAAACTCAATAAAATCAATCATAAATTAATTTTAGATCTTATCTAAACATATTTATGATTCCAAATTTTATTCTTAATGATTAGATTCATATGTTCATGCAACTTTTATATCAAATACAAACAATCCTAGGGTTTCATAGATCTAGAATTTTGCAGAAAAGTAAGTTTTGATCCTTTAATATTTTTTCTTCATGAAAAATCATAGTGGCACCCTTACACGTCATAAGAGATCCCTATTGAATAGAAAGAGAGGGCCTCTAAATCCTATGATAATCATCATAAAATTTTAAATAAAAGCATTAAAATATAATTTTTTAATATTTATTAAAAAAATTAATATTTTTATTAATATTTTATAGAAAAGTGACTCACCAATATGAAGAGCTCAATTTATGGGTTCAAACAAATCAAATTTGATGTAAATTGAAATTAAACTAGAATTTAAATGAAGGCCAAAAGTTTAAATGAAGAAAAAAATATAAAAGAAATAAATTCGATAGGCATAGCCCATTGAACCGGTCAGCTCAGCCCACTAAACCGATCGATCCAGAGAAAATCGACCATACCATGGCCCACCACCCGGTCCATCAACGCTCGATCGAAGCTAGTCCAAGCACATGTAAAAGGCCCAGCCTAGCATCCCTCAGCACTTGATGTCACTGCAATGTCAAGATACCATGCGATCCACGATAAATCGCATGGCCGCATGGAAGGTGTGGACCCTTAAAGGGTCCATAGAAAAACACATATGGCTCAAGAGGGCAAAATTGATAATTTAGGTGGCAAGGCAAGCTAGGATTGGCGAGGTCTTTGTTACACTTGGTTCATAGGATCCATAGACACAATGAGGTGTGATCGGATGGCTGCATGCAATGCTGATTCAGATCCAACAATGAGAGGTGATTCCAATTTGATCTAGGATTTTTCTAGCCTTCTAAAGCACGATCCGATGGTGCAGAGCGATCCCAGGTGCTATCTTATGGCCAAAAATGGCCTGATCTAGATATCCAATGGCCCAAAATTAATCCAAGATGATCTTGACCTATGCTGTGGGCTTTTGAGTTGATTTTGGAGCATTGATCGTAGATCTAACAGCCAAAACTTCTACAGCATGAGTAATTCGATTGAAACTCGAATTTGGACTCCAAAAATTACTCAAAACTCCCTAATTTCTCTTCTATTTAAACCCTCTTACACCTTGAAGCCCTCAGACAGATCCTCTACACCAAAGAAATAGCCAAACTCTCCAGAATAGAGCCTCCTCCCTCTCTTTTTCTCTCTTCTCCTCCTCCTTTCTTCTTTTTCTATCTATCATCAAAGGAGCTTTGAAGATGTTGGGAGTGAGCATATCGTTAACCATTTGCGACTAAAGAGCTGAATTTTAGGAGAGTAGATGAAGTCTTCGAGCATGAGTTATTCTTTTTTTTCTTTATCTTTTATAATTATTTTTTATGCAAATATATTCCCTTGCCTAGCTTTTATTGAAATTTATCTTTTTATGCATGAGATCTTGACTTTTTGACATGCTTATTGTTGATTAAAGATCTAAATAAATTATATTCATTAGGATGGATTATGATTGATAGATTTAGTCCCTACTCAATTTAATAATTTATTTTAGAAAAAATTATTAAATATCATGTTCTTAATTTTTAAAAATTAAAGTATTGAATAATTTATGATTTCATAGAGATGGATTATGATCAAAAGATATAATTCATGCTCTAAGAAAATAAATTATAATCATAACTAAATTCTTAAAAATAATAAATTTTTGCATTAGAAAAAATTACTACAACCCTACTAGAGATGGATTCAAAATTTTAGAATACATTTAATTAATTCTAATATCCTAATTAATTAAGTATTTACTTTTTTTTATTTTAATTTATTAAACTCTCAATTATTCTTCTTTAGTTTACTTATTTAAATTTTTACTTAATAAATTAATTTAATTTTTTTTAGTTAAAATTGAATATAACTCAGCCTTTAATTTTTAAGAAAATTGACACTAGACTCACCACTATTTTAAATAGTAAAATTGGGTTTAATTTTTATTTATTACTATAATGAGAAGAATCAAATTTTTGGTGCGATTGATGCTGGTCATTATAGTAATAAATAAATATTAAAATTATTTTTACTATTTAGAATAGTGATGAGTCGGGTGTCAATTTTCTTAAGGATTGAAGGCTGAGTTACATTCAATTTTAATTAAAAAATTTTAAATTAATTTATTAAGTAAAAATTTAAATAAGTAAACTAAAAAAGAATAATTAAGAGTTTAGATTAAAATAAAAAAAAGTAAATACTTATTAATTAGGATCTTAGAATTAATTAAAGGTATTCTAAAATTTCAAATTCATCTCTAGTAGGATTATGATAATTTTTTTAATATAAAAATTTATTATTTTTAAGAATTTAGTTATGATTATAATTTATTTTCTTAGAGAATGAATTATATCTCTTGATCATGATCCATCTCTATGAAATCATAAATTATTTAATATTTAATTTTTAAAAATTAAGAATATAGCTTTTAATGATTTTTTTTAAAAATAAATTATTAAATTAAGTACAGACTATATCTATCGATCACAATCCATTCTAATGAATATAATTTATTTAGATCTTTAATTAATAATAAACATGTCAAAAAGTCAAGATCTCATGCATAAAAAGGTAAATTTTATTAAAAACTAGGCAGAAGAACATGTATGCATAGAAGAAAAGTACAATCCATGCTTGAAAACTTCATCTACTTTCTCAGAATTCAACTTCTTAGCCGCACATGGTTGACAATCTGCTCGCTCCTAGCATCTTCAAAGCTGCTCTGATAATAGATGGAAGAAGAAGAAAGAAGGAAGAAAGGAGGAGAAGAGAAAAAAAGAGAGGGAGGAGGCTCAGTTCTAGAGAGTTTGGCTTTTTTTTTGGCATAGAGGATCTGTCTGAGGGCTTCACGGTGTAAGGGAGTTTAAATAGAAGAGAAATTAGGGAGTTTTGAGTAATTTTTAGAGTCCAAATTCGAGTTTTGATTGAATTACTTGTGCTGTAGAAGTGTTAGCTGTCAGATCTATGATCAATGCTCCAAAATCCACTTAAAAATCTATTGCATAGCTCAAGATCATCTTGGATTAATTTTGGGCTGTTAGATCTCTAGATCAGTCCATTTTTGGTGATAGGATTGCACTTGGGATCACTCTACGCCATTGGATCATGCTTCAAAAGACTGGAAAAATCCTAGATCAAACCAGAATCACCTCCCACTATTGGATCTGAATTGGCATCATACGCAACCATTAGATCGTGCCTCACTATATCTGTGGATCCTATGAAGTGAGCATAATGAAGATCACACCCAATCCAAGCTCGCCCTGCCACCTGAATTATCGATTTTGCCCTCCTGAACTGCATGTGGTTTTCTATAGACCCTTTAAGGGTCCATGCCTTCTACATGGCCACGTGGTTTACCATGGACTGTATGGTATCCTGACATCACAGTGATGTTAGGTGCTAAGGGATGCTAGGCCGAGCCTTTTCCATGCACATGGACTGGCTTCGGTCAGGCACTGGTAGACCGAGCTGGTGGGCCATAGTTAGGCCGATTTTCTCTTGACCGGCCAGTTTAGTGGGCTGAGCTAGCTGGTTTTGTTTCTTTTATATTTTTTTCTTTTTCTTTATTTAAACTTTTGGCCTTCATTTAAATTCTAATTTAGCTCTAATTTTCATTAAATTTGATTCATTTGAATCCATAAATCAAGCTCTTCACATTGATGAGGCTCTTTTCTATAAAATATTAATAAAAGTATCAATTTTTTAAATAAATATTAAATAATATATATTTTAATATTTTTATTTAAAATTTTATGATGATTATCACAATCCCCAACTTGAGTTTTATTCGTTCTCGAGTAAAAAGAGAAAAATTAAAAATATGTATTGACTTGATAAGATATGATAGTTTCTTTAGGTCATCCTAAGGTTAATTGATACCTGATTAAAGATTTAGGAGATACGTCATCGAATTATTAATTCCATCCTAAATAGTGGTTAAGTGAAGAACATAAAATTTAAGAGCTTTTCTTTGACCAATTTTTCACCTTTATTCTTTAACTCCTCTATCTTTAGTATGGACTAGAGTTTTTTTATTTTTTTTATTTTTTATAGCTAGTGCAATATTTTAATCCTTTAAGCATTTTATTTGACCCTTATAGCAAGCTTTGGACCAATGACTTCCAAACTAGTTGGCTTTAGGGCATTAGATATAGAACACCCCTTGGGCTTACTAACTTGAGTTAAATATGTTACAGGTTAAAACTAACTGTATAACAAACTTCTTCACATTACCACTTTTTGACGTTAATAACATTGCTTACTCAAACAATGGGACCCAATTACTTGGTGAAAGACTAATATTTAGAATTTATTTTTTTTATTTCTTTTTTTCATCTTTTCTTTTTTACTCATACCTATACAAAATAGATTTTTTATTGAATATAGGCTAGAAGAAGATTTTAAAATTACTCAAAAATTTATTCTATTCTAAACCTGATCATTTATTGGATTTTCTTAATAATTAGGTCCTTAGTATTTTAAAAATTCTCTAGATCATTAATCAATCATCAATTAAAATGCCTGACAACCTTTAAATGAATATGAAATTGGGTACATAAGACTAATTATTACTATACTTGAGGATTTTAATTATTTTATTTTACCTTCCCCCCAGCTTAATTTTCATTGTCCCCAATGGAGGAAAGAAATGGAGTGTGATAAATGACAAGAAAATAATAAGAAAAGAGTTTACCTGACTTAATATGTTCTTGGCTTGGTTTGAGATTTATTTGTTCTTCGTCTAGCATGGGTCTGTAGTTCTCGCCTCAACTTAGTCATGAAAGAAAGATAAACTAAAAATAAAAAGAAAAAGCAAAAGCAAAAGCTGGGTTGTCTCCTAGTAAGCGCTAAGTTTAATGTCTTTAGCCAGACTTGTCCAAAAATTAAACCTAGTAAATAGGTTTGTAAAGAACCATGATTTCTTTAATAGGTTTAGTGGGTAGTTCCAAGAATGATTTTAGTTGTTGTCTATTAACTTTAAAAGTAACACCATTGCTTGAATTTTCAATCTCTATAGCCTCGTGTGAGAAGACTTTCTTAACTATATAAGATCCAGTCCATCTAGATTTTAATTTACCCAGAAATAGGTGTAGCCTAAAATTATATAAAAGAACGTTTTGTCTAGGCATAAAAGATTTTCTATTAATTGCTTGGTCGTGAAAAGCCTTAGTTCTTTCTTTATAAATTTTGGTATTTTTGTAGGCTTCATTCCTTATTTCCTTAATTCATTAATTTATAATTTTCTCAGGTCTCTGGCTACATCCAAGTCCATATTTAATTGTTTAATGTCCCACATCACCCTATGTCCTAGTTTTACCGATAAGTGACATGCTTTACCAAAATACAAGTCTATATTGAGACATTCTTAAGTTGGTCTTAAAAGCTATGCGATATGTCCAAAGTACATCTATTTATTTTAAAGATTAGTCTTTTCTATTTGTACTTACTGTCTTCTCTAAAATTAGCTTGATTTGGCAGTTAGAAACTTCAACATGTCCACTTGTCTGTAGGTGATATGGTGTAGCTAGCTTGTAGGTAATGTTATACTTCTTTATCAGTGATGCAAAAGATTGACTGCAGAAGTGTGTTCCGCGATCACTGATAATAGCTCTAAGAGTACCAAATCGAGATAGGATATTTTCTTTAAGAAATTTTATAACAATCCTACTATGATTAGTCTTGCATGGGACTGCCTCTACCCACTTGAATATATAGTCAATAGCTACTAAGATATACTCATTTCTAAAAGATTTTGAGAATGATCCTATAAAGTCTATTCCTCATACATGAAAAATCTCTATAATTAAAATTAGATTCATAGGCATCATATCTTTCTTTGTGATCTGACCTATTTATTGCCACTTAATACAACTTTTATGGTATTCATGGGCATCTCTAAATAGGTTAGGGCTATAGAATCCATATTGGAGTACTTTAGCTATAATCTTTTTAGCTCCAAAATGACCACCACAAGCTTGGTCATGGAAAAAAGATAAAATGCTCCTAACTTCATTATCAGGGACACATCTTCTTAGAATTTGGTCAGGATATTTTTAAATAAATATGGATTATCCCAAATAAAATACTTCACTTGAGAGAAAAATTTGTTCTTGTCTTGAGTGATCCAATGCATTGAAATTTGGCCAATGGCTAAGAAATTTACTATGTTAGCATATCATGATTTTGATGCCATTGATAGCAATTGTTCATCAAGAAAGAACTCATTAATAGGTAGTTTTTCAGTTGGTGCGATTACTGGACGAGATAAATGATCTGCCATTATATTTTCAGTACCTTTTTTATCCTTGATCTCTAAGTCAAATTCTTGTAAAAGCAAGTTCCATCTAATTAGGCATGCCTTAGCATCTTTTTTTGAGAGAATTTGCCTAATGGCTGAGTGATTAGTATAGATAGTTATATGAGATCCCATTAAATAGGACCTAAATTTTTCTATTACAAATATCATAGCTAAAAAGTTTTTTTAGTGGTTGAGTAATTAAGCTCTACTTCATTTAAAGTTCTACTAGCATAATAGATCACTCAAGGTAGCTTATCGATCTTTTGTCCTAAGATAGCACCTATGGCATGATCTAATGCATCGCATATGAGCTCAAAAGGTTGAGTCCATATAGGTGGGTGAATAATTGGGGCTGAGATTAATTCCTTCTTTAAATTTTGAAAGGACTCGAGACATTTAGGTGTAAAGTCAAATTTGACATCTTTGGCTAATAAGTTAGTTAATGGTCGAGCAACTTTACTAAAATTATTAATAAATTGCCTATAGAAACCAGTATGTCTGAGGAAAAAGCAAATTTGTTTTACTAATTTTGGTGGTGGAAGGTTTCTAATTAAATCTTTCTTGGCTTTATCTACTTCTATACCTCATTTTGAGATTACATGACCAAGGACTATACCTTCCTTAACCATAAATTGACATTTTTTCTAATTTAAAACAAGATGCTTTTCTTTACATCATTTTAAGACTAATTTTAGATGATGAAGACAATCCATGAAGGTAGATCCAAAGATGAAAAAATCATTCATGAAAATTTTAAGAAATCTTTCAACCATATCTAAGAAAATACTAGTCATACATCTTTGAAAAGTAGCTGGTACATTACATAATCCAAAGGGCATGCATCTATAGGCAAGGGTTTTTCATATGGATAGGTAAATGTAGACTTTTCTCATTCCTTAAGGGCTATTAGAATTTGGTTGTATCCCGAGTATCCATCTAGAAAATAATAAAAGTCATACCATGCTAGTTGTTCTAATATTTGGTCTATGAAGGATAGAAAAAAATGGTCCTTTCAGGTATCTATATTTAATTTTTTATAATCGATGCAAACTTTCCATCCAGTTTGAATTCTTGTTGGCACTAATTTATTATGATCACTAAAGTAACTGCTAACTTCTTGGGTACCACTTGTACTGGGCTTACCTATAAATTGTTTGAGATTGGATACATTATTCCATTGTCAAGAAGTTTTATTATTATTTTTTTTACAACTTCTTTCATGGCTGGCTTAATTCTCCTTTAGGGATCTCATTTTGGCTTAGCATCCTCTAATAGATGAATTCTATGTTGAACAATCGAGGGACTAATCTTCTTTAAATCAGCCATGGTCCATTCTATTGCGTCTTTATTTTTATTAAAATAATCAATAATTCTCCCTCTTGTATAGGGTCTAGATCCACTGAAATAATTATTGGCAAGATTTCTGATGGTCCTAAATATGCATATTTTAGGTGTTGGGGGAATGTTTTTAATTCTAGCTTGGGTGTTTCCTCCACTAATGGTCTAGACAATGGTTTAACTGAAGGCTTCCATCTAAGTTCCATATTGATTGTGGCTAAATCATTGACCTCCTCAAATTTTTTATAATTCTGATTCATCCATAGTTCCATATCAAATTTTTCGTCACTAAGGTCAGTGGGTTCATAAACTTTTTCCTATATCCAGTTTAGGTCACTTGATTCATTTCAGATAGGTTAAAAATGTTTAGATTTATAGACATGTTATCAAAGGAGAGTTTCATTAAGCCATTTCAATAATTGATTTGAGCATTGGCTATGGCTAGAAATAGTCTACCTAATATAACTGGAATGTAGCCATTTGGATTTGTTATAGGTTCAGTTTCTAGAATCACAAAGTCTATTGGGTAGATGAAATCACTGACCTTAATTAATACATCCTCTACTATTCCTCTTAGTACTTTCAAAGATCGATCAGCTAATTATAAAGTCATTCTTATAGGTTTTAATTCCCACAATTCTAACTTTTCATAAATTGAATAAGATAGTATATTGATACTCACCCCTAACTCTAATAGAGCCTTATCAATGAGGGTTTTTCCTATGATACAAGAAATAGTGGGAGACCCTGAATCTTTGTATTTCACTGGCACATGGTTTGATAGGTATAAACTCACACTAGCTATTAGGAAGGCTCTCTTAGATACATTGGTGGTCTTTTTTCTACTACATAAGTTCTTAAGAAATTTAGCATATGATGGAACTTATTGAATCATATCTAATAAAGGAATATTTACTTTAACTTGTTTAAAGAATTCCAGGATTTGGTCTAATTGGGCTATGTTTTGATTGGACTTTAGTCTATTAGGAAAGGGTGCTATAATTTTGGATATTGGTCCAACTAATTCTGGTGCGGGCTCTACTGGTGAATTAGGTTTTGTTTCTTTAGGTTCTTCAGATTGGCTCTATTAAGATATTGGTTTAGATAGTAGATCTTCTTTTTTTTTTTCTGATGCTTTAGATGTACCCACATGGTTATCTATTTATTTTTTAGATCTTAGTATATGGATAGCATTTAATTGGTTAATCTAGGCTCCTTGCTGAGATTTTTGATTATTTTGGATTCTAGGATTAGTCTCAGATTGACTTGGCAATCTATCCTTTTATCTTTTACTCATAGTATTAGCTAACTATCCTAATTGCATTTCTAAATGAGCTATTGCTTATGTGTTTACTATTAGCAATTGACCAGTTGCTTGCGTAAAAGTATTAAGGATAGTTGTATTACAGTGGTTGATTTTGTCAGGATTTCTAAGCTTTTTTTCTAAAGAGTCTAATTTTTTTCATTATTATTAAAGTCTGGTGGGTTATTTGTCGTAGAGTTAGGCCTGGGGTTTAATTGATTGAAGCTAGGACCGCCTACATTTGAACCTTGTGATCATGAAAAATTAGGATGATTTCTCCATCCTAAGTTATAAGTAGATGCATAGGGATTATTGTTTGGTCTTTGATATGCTACATTAACCTGTGCAAACTCATTTTTCATTGGTTTTATTAGGAAGGGACATTCCTCTATGACATGATTTGGTGCACTGCAACTATTGCACATGGGTGCAGACACTTGGTTTACATTAGTTGGTCTCTATAATTCTAAGGCATCTAATCTTTGTTGTAAAGTAGCTATTTTGGCTTTTGCAGCTAGGGTTCTTGGAACTTGGTGTATACCATCACTTGCTGGCATAGGTTCCCTAATTGCCTCTCACTATAGACTCTTCTCTGCTAGATCCTCTAAAAATTATCAGGCTTCATTAGGTTCCTTGTGCATGAATTGGCCCTGGCACATTGATTCTAGCATAGTCTTAGAACTTGGGTCTAGACCTTTATAAATGATTTGGCATAAGCTTCGTGTTTCTATTCCATAGTGTGGGCATTGACTCAAGAGGTTCTTAAATTAGTCTAAATACTTTCAGAAAGACTCTCCCCCTAATTGACAAAATTGATTAATTTTATTTCTTAACTTAGCTATTTTGTGATGTGGGAAGAACTTCCTTAAGAATACTTTTACAAAGTCATCCCATGTTGTGATCGAGTGGTTGGATAGACTATATAGCTATTTTTTTGCATTTTTCTTGAGGGAAAAATTAATCAGCCTAAGTTTAATAGCATCTTCTGAAAGTTGGTGTATTCTAATATTATCACATACTTCCTTAAATTATCTAATGAAAATATATGCATCCTCAATCTAGGAGAATTTAGGGAGCATGTTGATGATTTGAGGTTTAATTTTAAAACTGGTTGCATTAGTCTAAGGTAATTGGATACAGGATAGTTGAGCTGACCGAATTAGATAGTAGAAGTCTTTTAGGATTTGAGGTTCTTGATTTATCTCACTCATTATAAACTCAAAATTTTTTTGAATTAGGATAGGATTTGGATCTATTCTTACTAATCAACTAAATTTCTTTTTTTAAGTTATTATTTTATAATTTAATTTTTATTAAATTTATTTTTTAAAAAAATTTAGAGAGATAAGAGAAAAAAAGGAGGGAGTTCTAAAGATGGGTCCTAAGAAGTCCTAAATCTAGAGATGAAAGAGAGAAGAGTGCTTTAATTAGGTTTGAATTTGGTGTTAATTACAATCAAGTTAAGCAAGCATGGACTCTCTATTCTAGGATTTGCCTATATCTAGATAGCTCCTAACTGTTTTAAGATTACCTTCGAGCACTTCAAGCCCAAAATTGGCTAACAGACTTGGCTGGATAAGTATAAGATATGGAAGGTTTCTTGCTTGTTGCTTTTTTTAGATACCAATTGAGTTGGTCAAGTCAGATAATGGAATCATTGAAAACCTCCTTTTTTAATCCACTTATCTTAGACACCGAATAATTAACCAATCTGAATCCAATCCAATTTTAGAATTTTCTTATCCTATTGAGCTTGAATATCCTAAGGCCAACATCTAATTGATTTTAAATTAAGATCTAGATTAATACAATATAAAGGATGATTGTTTGTGGGCTCAAGAAGGATGATCAAATCCTCATCTTATCTTAATTAATAGATTGTGCCCTTAAAGTTAATTATGGAGATGCAATGCAAAGAAACAAGGTATCCAATCAAGTTAGAAATTAATTTTATTTTATATTTTTAGTTATGCTAAATTAATTAAGTATTATGAGATGTCACTAATTTTTTAGTGTTTATGGTTTTGTCTTTTTATAGATATTTTTTTTAGTTTCTGACTCTTTTGGTTATGCAAAAGAAAGTAAATTCAAGTGATTAAGTCTTAAAAAGCAATAAATTAATCTAAATTATAGAAAGCAGAAATCAGTTATGAAAGACAGTAATAACTAGATAAAATTAAAAAGTAATAAAAAAATTTATTTTATTTTATTATTTTATTATATTTATTTTTTTAAATTAATTATTTTTTAATTAAAGAAACCAAGCTACAATCCCTAGAAATGGTGCTAAAAATTTGATGCTTATTGTTACAGAAATAAATAAAAATTTAAATCTAATTTTACTACTTATTAGGATATTGGTGAGTTGGGTGTTGATTTTCTCAAGGATTGAAGACTGAGTTACATTTAATTTTAAATAAATTTATTAAGTAAAAATTTAAATAAGTAAATTAAAAAAAATAATCGATAGTTTAGCAAATTAAAAGATAAAGAAAGCAACTACTTAATTAATTAAGATTTTAAAATTAATTAAATATATTTTAGAATTTTGAATCCATCTCTAGCAGGATTATGATAAATTATTTTAATAAAAAAATTATTATTTTTAAGAATTTAGTTATGATTATAATTTATTTTCTTAGAATATGAATTATTTCTCTTATTCATGATCCACCTCTTTGAAATCATAAATTATTTAATATTTTAATTCTTAAAAATTAAAAACATGGCTCAGGATTATGGTAATTTTTTTATATAAAAATTTATTATTTTTAAAAATTTAGTTATGATTATAATTTATTTTTTTAGAGCATGAATTATATTTCTTGATCATGATCCATCTCTATAAAATCATAAATTATTTAATAATTTAATTCTTAAAAAATAAGAATATGACTTTTAATGATTTTTCTAAAAAAATTATTAAAAGCCATATTCTTAATTTTTAAGAATTAAAATATTAAATAATTTATGATTTCATATAGATGGATCATGATCAAGAGATATAATTTTAATCATAATTAAATTTTAAAAATAATAAATTTTTATATTAAATATAATTACCACAACCCTACTAGAGATGGATTTGAAATTTCATAATACCTTTAATTAATTTTAAAATACTAATTAATTAAGTAGTTGCTTTCTTTTTATTTTAATTTGCTAAACTCTCAATTATTCCTCTTTCTTGATGAAATCAAGGATTAATTGAGTTCAAGATCTGATTAAATCAGAATCACATCTTCTTTAGCAATTAGGTCATCCAATAACCTAATTGGGTCTAACCTAATTGAATCCAATTCAATTAGTCTTGATCTAATCCTCATAGCTCAATCAAATTGAGTCAATTAATAATTTAATTATTAATTAATCTATCTTTAGTTAGGTTAATTATCAATCATATTGATAATTATATCCTTTCAAGATTCATAATCATCGATCAGCCACTTGATCGGATCAAAACTTCTGTATGTGTGATCCCATAGGTTCGAACACTAAGCCGAAAGCATCGGAACAAGCTTTCTGTACTTATCGAAGTGACCATCTAGCCATAGTACCTGATCATCGAATAGAGCCGAATGTAATGAAGCAACATTCATAATCTACTAGAATATGGTTGCCATATAATTCATCCCTTTGATCAATAATACTCAAAAAAATATCAAAGTTTACTATCAACTCTTGATCAGTAATCCTTATAATATCTTAACCTACTCAATCCTATGACTTTCACAAAGATTACCTTGGCCAAGATTTTATGAAATTGAAACATATTGCGATATTCTCTCTAATTTTACTTAAAGTGGGAAATTTTTATTTTGACTCACATATTGATTTAACAAGTATTTGATAGCATCCAAAAATCTTCCATCACTGAATTAAAAATTCAGATAATTTGGTACCAAAGTATAGTGAGTTGCTTGCAACTTACCATGGTGATCTCAGATCGGAGGGATACTTATACCTATATCTCCTTGGATGACACTCTTAATAGTAGAGTGCTCTAGAATGGTCATGTTCAGTACAGATCAAATTTTACTTGTATGCCATACCGGTGTCAACACACTCCTTGATTAAGAGGATAATCAACCCATATTGCCCATAATGATCTATACTTGATACAATCATCGTCGTTATTAATAATGTATCACTTGATCATGAATAAGTTTAAGAATCATATGATAAATCCTTCTTTATCTTATTAGAAGTAATTCTAAGGACTTTCATTATAACAATGGAGTTTGATTAAGAAAATATACAATCTTATGATGAAATATGCCAAATAACTTTTATTAATGAATGATTCATATACATTTACAAAAAGATCTTAATCATCTATAAGCTATATGATTGGATTTGGGATACAATTTCCAACAACCACCTTATGGTTATAGGTGCAAAGAAACTTGCAATGTAGGATAAGGTTGGATGGTCTTTTACATCGCAGATAACTGCTTGTAGCCATCTCATGGTTAAAGGTGTAGAGAAACTTGCAATGCGTTATTTTTCAATGGCAAATTAGAGCCTTCTTCATATTTTCATATACTAAGATTATCATGTACTATTGAATGAGAATCATTTTTTTGTTGATACATTAGAGATGCTAACTAACAATCTTTGTTACACATGAGTTAAATTTTGATCATTTTGTTATGTTTTGATAGATATTTTATTTGAACCAATTTTTAGGTTATATGTTTGCTTTGATTTTTATTTTTATTTTTAGAGATTATACATCATGTCTTCTAGAGGTCAGAGCCATTTCGCTAAGAGCAGAGCTCTCGAGGAGAGAGCGATCATGCGGTCAACTCACATGATTCTGTACCTCTCACACCAGATGGTAAACTCTAGCACTTTAGATATATATTCTCATTTATATTATTTTATTCTTTGCTAACTAATATAATATTTTTTATATTAGATATTTTGCACTCTGGTTTGGATGATAGGGGGTCACTAGTGATCCTACAGTCACATGCATTAGCGACCGACTCCCAGACATAGAGTCATGGTCGAGGACCTATCCGGCTCATGGCACCTCCAACTCGGTCAGAGGATATATTGCTCATTCATATTCAGAGCTGCTCATAAGTACTACAACTTTAATTAATATATTTAGAATTTAGCCATTCTAGAGTTAACATTTATTTTTAAAAATAAATTTTAAAACTTATTTAAAGAGTCTGGAGTATCTCATGTGGTTACTGGCATCATCTGATACTTGATGCTAGGGATGGCAAATGAGTTCTCTAGCTGGTCATCTAGAGTTTGTGATGTAGCCTGAGAGATATTTCTGGTAAGTCAAAACTAGTTTAATTTTTAAATTCCTGATATGTTGGTATTTTAATTATATATTAATACACTCTTGCTTTTATCTTGCAGGAGAACTACTGATTTGAGACTCCCAAGGATGAGGAGGTTGGCCATCAAACCTTCGAGGAGGTGTTCACATGGAGGCTCCAAAATGGCCTCTATAGTCTTAGGCAGTCCACCATCCAGTACTCCAATTCCTAGTTACCATCGAACTGGAGGTCTTTCATGGATCACTAGATACGAGCGAACATATGGCAGGCACTCTGCAACCAGTGGACAGTGAGGAGCACTCCGATAGCTGACAGAGGGCCCGACAGAATCGACCCACCCAACAGGATCTGATTAGGCATATGGGTAGCTCAGTCGGCATACATGTTATGACCGATAGACTGATAAAAAATCAATACCAAAACTCTTCACTAGAATCATAAAAACTATTACATGCATATTTTAATTAATTTAATTTTATTATTTACTTATTATAGACATGATAGCTGGATCGTCCACCAGATTAGTTGCAGTTGTGGTGGGCCACACACCAGTCTTGGAGGACTGGTGACTATTTAGATTCTACATCATGATAGATCACGGTAGGAACTTCAAACTTTGTTTACTAATTAAGTTATTGCAGGATCTAATTTTTGTATTAGAACTAATATATTTTTGAACTGTAAAGATACATTACATGGTGTATGTTGCTGAGAGGTATGGTGATTACCCATTTTCTCAGTCCCTTTTGACCTTGAGGGATGGCTCAGCACCATCGGGAGGGTGAGTAGGAGCCGAGTCATAGAAGTCAACCACAACTTTGACCTTCCACTGCCTTGATACCTTTCGACATCCTCATAGACCTCGATGTCACAGACCTAAAGCGATGCACACATGGAGGAGGTCATGTAGAGGCTTCTTAGCTAGTGACCTTAGAGTCTCTTGGATGTCATCTGCGATACGATCATGGAGCTTCTTTGGAACCTACAACTACGTGACCAACTGAGCTTATCATTCTAGCCATCACATCGGATAATTATATTACTTAACCCTTTTATTTGTTTTAGGTTTTCATATTTAGAAGCTTCATATATTTAGGTTTAAGTCTGGAAAGGAGATCTAGGGGCTAAAAATTTAATCAAACCATCTAATTGATGGGTCGGGGGTGTTTATAGTTCTATATCATCGAATAAAATGTATAGGAACAATCTATTCGAGAATCAGAGTGCATCACAAAATATGCCTCCATATCGAAAGATACATCTCTATATCAAAACATACTAATATTATTTTATTTTTTTATTAAAAGATGCTGAGATATCTAGCTCTTATCCACCAGCTATTGGAGAGAAGCAGGTGAAGGAGAAGATGGACAACGATGAGGATCGGACCAAATTTTTTTAATGTATTGTATTTTTTGATACTGCTTGTAAAAAATTATATAATTTATATTTTTAATATAATATAATTAGTTTTTAATTTTTGATTATCATATTATCTTTGAATTTTAATTATAATAGATATTAGAAACCATAATTCATTATAATTAATTAAAATAGATTTTAAAAAATATTATTATTAATTTTTAAAAAAATAAAATTAATTATTAGCATTGGTATTAGCGACGACATTAGCGACCAAATTATTGTCACTAATATTCTTAAAATAATTTTTTTCTTTTATTTAAAATTTAAAAAAAATTAACGATGGTATTAGCCATGAAAATACCATCGCTAATATTTTTTTAAAAAATAAAAAAATTTAATTAATAATTAGAAATGAAATTATTTAGTCACTAAAGACATTGCTAATAGCCTTATTAGCGATGGTAAGTTTTGCCGTCGCTAATAATTTTGTTTAACAATAAGGATTTTTCATATTGACTTTTATGATGAGATTAGTGACAACAGCACTATTAGCAACGGTGGAAGGACTATTAGCGACGACACTTAGTCATCGCTAATAATCCAAATTCTTATATTGACATTATTTTAACTCTCATACATCAATCTCTCTCTCTCTTAATAAGAAAAATAATCTCTCATAATAAAACTCTCAAAAAATCAAAAGGACTCTTTGCTGCTCCTCAAGGCTGCTCAGCCAATACACTTGTTTGCCATGCTCCACAGGCTGTTAGGCCCCTTTTAAAGCTCTAAACCATATCCCACTAGGTCTAAGTCTCCTCCTAAGACTCAAAAAATCCTCTGGCCATTCGGTCAATCCCAAAAGCGCTCTTAGCCATCTGATTATGCAATTCATGTGATAGATTGCATGAAATCACCTGTAGACCACTATAGACTAGCCCCTATATGAATCAAGCTATGGACCGGCCATCCTCCTATGTGTCCCACGCTTGTGCACTATGTGAAATCATGGTGGACTGCTAGTGGGTCCATGCCTCTTATGTGGACTACATGAAATCATGCTGGATTGTGCTAATGCATGGTGGACTGCACGTGGACCACAAATGTGACCCCTGTGGACTGCATGTGGATCGCATCACTTGCATGTCCTTGGCTATGCGCTCCTATGGGCTGCATGCTTTTACAAGCTGCACGTAGCCCGCATGCACCTATGGGTCATGTGTTTCTCTATCTTGGGCCTTGTTGCTGTGGGCTTCACTGCCAAGGGTTGAATTCAAGACACCAAAACTCAATAATCTCTACCTCGACTCGATGTTCGGCGGCCACCTAATTTTGAGAGCTTTTGGATGATCTCGCCCCCATGCCCTAGGGAAAATATTTGGATACTCATGGATGGACAAATATGAGACTGGAGCTAGATCATTTGATCCCATCTCTATCATATGCTATGACCTATCTGACCTAAGATCTGCTTGGGATAGCCTCCTGGGGCAATAGAAACTTCACCCTTCATCATTGCTTGTCATCCTCCTGAGTCTCCTATCTCATGCCCAATCCATCTGTTGTTGAGAAATATGCCTCAAATTCGATGCACAAGGAGCCCACAACGAGGACCAGGATGATGAACAGAGTCCAACGAGCCTAAGAACAATCCAAACAAAGTTTAGATAGAAGAGAGATGCATGAAGGAGCATGCAGGAGACATCGGAGGGATCAACAAGGCCCACTATAGGCAGGGCCATGGGAGAAGCAGCCCAGCACTAGCGAGCCTAGTGCGTGTGAATGCAGGCATGGGCTGGCCACGAGCATAGCCCAGCATGGATGCCCAATGCGGGCGTGCGTTTGAATGCGATTGTGCGGCCTAGCTCTGGCGAGCCCAATGCATGCAAACATGCATGTGGGTCGATCGCATGCCTAGCCCAGTAGGCAAGCAGGCACGTGGCCTGTGCTTCACGTGGTACATGATAAGAGCACAATATTGTCGTTAAAATACTATATTTATCAGTTTAATTCTGACTTTTTAAATAATTTAAAATAGGTAGAAAGTAATGAGTCAGATCAAATCCATAGAGAAGACAGTGTTTTAGTTTTGAAATCTTTGATTTTATTCGAAGAAAAGAAAAAAGAAAGATTTTTAAAATAGATTTGAAGTCAAAAAATAAAATTATAAATAAGGAGCAAAAATTAAAGTGTAAAAAATTAAACTTGGTACTAAGATCTACTAGTTAGATCTTAGCATCTACTTACAATAAAATAAAGTGCAATTAAAATAAAGAATAGAAATTTAAATTATAATTAAAAATAAAAAGCATAAATTTAAATAGCTAAAAATTAAAATTTATATTAATTAAAATTTTATAATTTAAATACATAAAATTTTAAAAAAAAAAATTAAAAGCAGCTGATCTTGATCTTGGATTGGCGTCGGCATTGAGATGGTATAAAAGCCAGCTCTTCTTCACAGCACCCATTGCCTTGAAGTAGCATCTAACCAAAGCATGGCTCTGACCTTTACCAAACTCCTTTCCATGATCGAAGACAATTGATTTTGGAGGCCTGGAGTCCTTTAAAAAGAGTTAGGAGGGTCGGATATCTTCTTTGTAGGCAATATGGGACTATAGAGAAGTTTGATTGACAAAATATGAAGAAATCCTAACAAAAATTGGATTAAAATAGCTCCTGGATGTGTTCTATTGGGTTTTGTGAAATCTAGCCATCAATTCTAGATCAAACGATTCTAAAATCATCATAAATGGATGTGTAATAGCCTAGATCAGGTTGGATTAAATTCTGACCATTGGATGGAGCTTGATGGAGAAGATCTGGCCATCAAAGCATGTTCTGGGAGATTAAATCAGCATCAGGATCTCATATTAACCATTGGATCATCTTCTGGGCAAAATCTAACCATTAGATTGAACACTGGATGGCTCCTGACTGTTGGATCATGCTATATGAGAGCTAGGAAATCGAATCAAAATAGGAAAAGACCCTTGCCATCCAATCTTCATCAATAGTGATATGGACCATCCGATCAAGCTTTACTTTTCATATGGACTACAATGAATTGGGCTTTTTATGAGTTGCAACCAATCGGCATGCAGCTGGTTTGTAAAATTATCAGAATACCCCTACTAAGAGGTCAACTGTGAGTCATGATAAAACTAACGTCACGCTAACGTCAGTGGCTCATTAGATGGCTTGGCTGGCTTGGTGGCTTGCTGGCACATGGCTTGGCTTGGCTCATTGGCTTGGCTTGGCTCGTCGGCTTGGCTTGACTTTGTGGCTTGGCTTGTGGAGTCGGCTTGACTTGATGAGCCGACAAGCCATTTTTCTTTTTTATTTTATTTTTTCTTTAAAAATTCATATCTAGTCTATTTTAGCTTCAATTTATTTTAAACTTATTTCGTTATGATCAAAAAATTAAGTACTTTTTATTAATAATAATATTTTATTTTTTATTTTTAATAATTTTTAATTAATAAAAATATTAATTTTTTAAAAATATATATAAATTAATTATTAATTTTTAAAAATAAAAATAAATTAATTATTAAATTAATATTTATATTAATAAATTTATGGTACTTATCATACCTTCCAACTTAAGCTTTGCTCATCCTTGAGTAAAAAAAGAATTTAATTTTAGATACCTTTTAACTTTAGAGTTTCGAATTTTATCGAAACAGTTTTCAATATGGTTATTGATATTCAGTATAGCATAAATGAGATATATTATTGGAGTATTAGTACTTACCAATATAAAAATTAAGTAAAGAACATCAAATTTTTCTAAATTTTTTCTAAATTATCCCTACCTTTATCTTTGAATTATTAAAACTTTCATATGAGCAAGTGTATTGCTACTTCCATCTTTCATTTATTAAATTTTTTATTCATATTGTCCACTTTTGATGCAAATATCATTGCTTACTTAGGCAATGGGATCCGATTACTCGATGAAAAATCAATATATTTTTTTTTTTACGTTGTACCACTACTGAGTGCCTTAATTCCTTAAGCTTTTTATTTGATCCATATAGTGAGTCTTGGGCCAATGACTTTCAAACTAGTTGGCTTTAGAATACTAGGTATAAAATACCCCTCAAACTTACTAGCTCGAATCAAATAGGCTACGAGTTAAGACTAGCTTTACAATAAGCTTCTTCATCCTTCCCATCTTTTGATGCGAAACTCAATGCTTGCTTAGCAAAAAGGTCCGATTACTTAGTGAGAAGTATTTAAAAATTATTTTATTTTAGTTTTAATTTTTTAATATGAAGAAATGTATAGTCACCCTACATAAGTCCATAAAAAGTAGACTCTTCTTTGATGCTAGTAGAAAAAATTAGAAATGCTCAAAGAAAATTTTTTTATGTTCTAGACTTAACTTTTTATTAGATTTTCTTAATACTTGATCCCTCAATATCTCACAAATTCTCTAATCTGTGCATCAATTTTCTTTTAAAAATGCTTAGTTCAACTTGATTCTTAAGCATAATCGAGTGTCTAAATGCTAAATACTAACTTCTTCGAGGACTTTAAAAAAAATTTTAAATTTTTTTATTATTTTCTCCTCTAACTTAATCGACATTATTCTCAATGAAGAAGAAAAAATAAAGAGTGTAATAAAGAACAAGAAAGAATACACTTGACTTAATATTTTTTTTTTATGGTCCAGCATGTGCTTTGAAAATTTGGGCTTTCCCTCCAACTTATTCAAAATATCCTAAAAAAATTAACTAAAAAGATGAATTAGATGAAAGAAAACTAAATATTGGGTTGTCTCCCAACAAGCGCTAAGTTTACTATCTTCAGCCAGACACAAGGTAGCTTAAATATCCTATATCGAATACTGGATTGATAAATTCCAATAATTTTAGATTGCCAATCATAGGAAGATAGTTTATGATCCTTTTATTAATATATTCATTATTAATTTTAGGGATATAATTTGTGACCTCATTCTTAGTCCCATGTTTATTAAAAATTTCTTTTATTTGTTCGTCTAAAATACTCATAAATTGAGTTTTTATGTTAGGAGTTGAGTTTAATGCAATGGATAGTAAAAGGGTGTCTAAAGGTGACTTTGATTCTGGAGGTAAATTAATATGATCTTGTTTAAATGACTCTGTTGACACTTCATTACATGCCTCTTGATTTTTATAAAAAGAACCAGCTTCTAGGATTGAAGAGAATAGGATTTTGGGTTTATAAGTCTCGAATAAATCATCTATTTTCTTTTTTTCTTTATCTAATTTATTGGAGTTGGAATCAGTATCAGTACTAGTTTCGAGCTCAGGTTCTTCTATGTGGTTAGTTTCAGTACTAACCTTTTCTTCTAAATTTTCATCTTAACTAGCATCAATACTAGCCTCTCTCACCTAATCTTGGTATGTATCCATAAAGATCCTCTAACTTTTAAGTTCCAAAATTACTTTGACATTCTCAAATTGGGAATTTCTAAGTGGAACATTAGATTGATAATTAAATCTAGATGGTTGGTGGATAATAGGTGGGTTGTTTATAAGATTCAATTGGCTCGATAGTTGACCTAGTTCTCTCCTGATGTTAGACTCAAATAATTATCCTATTTGGACCTCTAGCCTAGCAATAGATTATTGTTGATTAAAAATCGATTGTTGATGGGTTAGAATTAATTATTGCAGTTGATTAAATCTATCGTCGGCTAGATTAGTCTGTTGAGGTGGTGGGTATGATGGCTGGGTAGACTGTCTAGGCTAACCATTATTATAGGCATAATTTTGATATTAGATCCGAGCCTGAGTCTGTTAGGATATCCAAAAAAAATTGGGGTGGTTCCTTCAATTTGGGTTATATGAATTTAAAAAAGGGTCATTAACCAACTTGGAGTATCCTTGTATAGCTTGCACTTGTTCTTGGATGAAAGATAGAAATTGTATAGCTATAGGACATTCACTCATATGATGTGTTGGGCTAGCACAGATTCAACAAGTCTCCTGATAATTAGAAGATGATGTGAATTATGCAGAAGATTGTTAACCTAAGGTTAGGAGTTGATCTAATTTTTGAACAAGAAAGTCCACTTTATTTATTAAATTTGAATCCGTCTTAGGACTAGATTCTGGATGTTTAAATTCATAGATTCCTGCCTAGGTTTGGTAGAAAGATAACAAAGCATGGTTGATTGAGTTTTCACTCAAAATTTCAAATAAAGAATAGGCTTCATCCTTACTTTTGTTCATGAATGCACTTCCATAAGGTGCATCTACCATTTATTTATATTGGTCTTCTAAGCCCTTATAGAAAGCTTGACCAATTTGTCACTTAGACAAACTATGGTGTGGACATTTTCTTATAAATTTCTTAAGTCTCTTCTATAACTCGTGAATTTGTTTCTCTGGAAGCTGAGCAAATCTAATGATAGCTCATCTCATGATGTTGGTTCGGCCTATGGGATAAAATTTTTTAAGAATTTTATTTTATAATTCAGTCCAAATTTTAATTGGTTACCCAATTATGCCAAGCCAGTACTTGGCTTTATTTTTTAATGAAAAAAAAAAAATTAGTCTAAGAGCATCCTCAGTCAAAATTTGGATTTTTACGTAGAGCAGATTTCTAAAAATTTATTTAGATGCTTATAAGGATCTTTATCGGTGTTCTTACAGAAAGATAGAAGCATCTGAATTATGGTCAACTTGATCTCATAGTGGGTAGCATGGATATCAGGTAACTGAATACATGTCGATGGGTTATAGATAGAAGGAATAAAATATTTCTTCATGTGCCTAGGTGGTTCTCTAAGATTTTTAGCCATTTGACTATTAGGTTTAATATGATTCAGCCATTTAATTTCATGGTTGGGTTCAACTAGATCAGGTAAAATGATTTTCTACTGTGATGTACTAGTGCAACCCTAACATGTGGTTCAAAATTTTTTTATTTTTTTAAAGAATTTTTATACTTTTTTATTATTTTTTACTATTTTTAATTTTTTTTAAAATTTTTAAAATTTTTAAAATTTTTATATTATTATTTTATTTTTAAGATTTTTTAGAATTTTTTATTATTTATTATTTTTTATTATTATTATATTAATTTTTTATTTTTTAAAAAAATTAATGATTTTTTAATGATTTTATTATTTTGTTATAATTTTATTTATTATTTTTTTTATAATGTTTATTTATTTTATTTTTTTAATTATTTTGACTATTTTTAGTTATTTTTATTATTTAATTATTAATTTTTTATTATTTTTAATTTATTTTAATTTATTAATTTTTTTGAAAGAGAAGAGTAGAAAATGAGAAGAAAAAAAAAAGCTCTAAAAAAGGTTCTAAGGAGTCCTAGAGCTAAGAAGAGAGTAAAGATTTAGATTTAATTAGGTTAAATATTGGTTAGCAATCAAGTTAGACAAACAATCCTAACAAAGGATTATCCTAGATCTAGACAGCTTCTAACTGTCAAGGTCACCTTCAAACCCTCTAAATATAAGATCAGCCAATCAATTGATCAGGTAAGTATAAAGTTGGTGGGAGTTCCCTCGTTGCTTATCTTAGACATCAATTATGCTTGGCCAGATAAGCTAATAGAACCAATTATAAACCATCTTCTTTCGGACCCAGTCATCCCTGAACTACTTACCTTAGATATCAGTTAAACTAACTAACATTAATCTAGTCCAACTTTTAGGATTCCTTATCCTATTGAGCTCGAGTTCTTAGGACCGATGTCTAGTTGATTTTAAAATTAAAGACTTAGATCAATATAGGATGCTGGTTGATTATTTATGGGCCAAGGAATGATGATCAAATCTCCATCTTATGTTGTTTAATTGGGTTGTGCCCTTAAATTGATTTAATATGATATGCAAAAAAAAAAATTTAGACAAGGAGTTCTATGCAGCTAAATTAGATGCATGTAACTAATTAGACTTTAAGAAACTTACCTTGCCTCCAGCAATCATCAAAAGAAATAAAAATTAAAATAAAACTAAATCTAATATGATGGATGCTCTAAATAGTTATGATTTTTATTCTTGTCATCAAGCTTTTAATTAGATTTAAGTGGATATTTTTTAGATTAATTTAAAAATAAAATAAATAATAATTAAAAAATCTAAGATTAGGATTGATCTCACCAAGCAAAATTGGAAGTTTTCCATCTTGCCCTAATTTGGTTCTTTTCCTCTTTTTCTTTTTTTTCTTTTTTCTACAAAATAAGGAAGAAAAAATTAGTAAGCACTATTTATAGAAAATTAAAGAAATTAAAAATTTATTTATAATTAATTTATAAAATAAATTAAAAAGTTAAAAAAATTTAATGCTCTTACCTTCTCCAGCAATGATGCCAAAAACTTGATAAGAGCACGATGTTGTCGTTAAGACATCATATTTATCAGTTTAATTTTGACTTCTTAAATAATTTAAAATAGATAGAAAGTAGTCGGATCGAATCCATAGAGAAGGTAATGTTTTAGTTTTAAAATCTTTGATTTTTATAAAAGTTTTTTTTTTAAATAGATTTGAAGTCAAAAAATAAAATTATAAATAAAAATGAAAATTAAAAGGTATAGAAAATTAAACTTGGTACTAAGATCTATTAGTTAGTTCTTAGCATCTACTTGTAATAAAATGAAGAGCAATTAAAATAAAGAATATAAATTTAAATTATAATTAAAAATAAAAAGCATAAATTTAAATAGCTAAAAATTAAAATTTGTATTAATTAAATGTTCAAAATTTAAATACATAAAATTTAAAAAGAAAATAAAAGCAGTTGATCTTGATCTTAGATCGGCATTGATATTGAGATGGTGTAGAAGCCAGCTCTTCTTCACAGCACCCATTGCCTTGAAGCAGCCTCTAACACAAGCATGGCTCTAACATTTACTAAACTCCTTCCTATGATCGAAGATAATTGATTTTGGAGGCCTGGAGTGAAGGAGCCAGATTTAGGATTTCACGGGTAGATCTTAAAATTTTTTCAAGATCAGATAGCAAAAAACTTAAATAAATTAAGTATTTATTTAAATAAATATAAGAATATAGTAGATCTAAGATTTATTACATGATCAAGGCATGATATTAAATTAGAAATTAAAAATACAAAGAAAAGATTAACATGTTGATCTCATCAACATGCTACAATACTACATCTAATGTAGCTATTGAATAACAGATTAGATCTGATACCTAAGCAAGTTAGACATTCTAACTTGCTGATTCAAGATTAAGGATGAAGTCATGAGCCGTACATACATCCGACCTCTAGAAGTCGTCCACACGAGCCCACGAACACAATATAAGATCCTGATTTAGGAAATTAGCACAGTATGCTAGTATTGTGCTGATCTCTCTTCGACGGTCGATTCGATGCTTTCCTCTTTAAGACTTGGACTCTCTAAAATATTAGAAGAAAGAGGAGATATTTCAGATCTAAGACTCTTTCAAAAAAATCTCAAAAGGAGGAAAAGAGAAAATCAAAACAACCCTTGAAGAAGACCCTCTTCTTCTTCTCTTTTCTCTCACCTAGACACCTAGTTTGGTGTCTATGGAACCCCAATGCCCAAGGACCCTCTTCCTATGATATTTGCACACCCCAAAACTCTCCTAAATATCTATGTTCCACAAAAGAATCAGGCCAAAATTCATCCTAAATTTATAGAAAAGGAAGAGTCATTTTCTAGGTCAAAAACTAGACAAGGAAGGACTAGTTTGGGCAAGAGGTTGGGGCGCCCAACTCTTGGGCACCCCTCCTCTGATTTTTTTGGTGAATCCATCAAGAATACATGCACAAAGAGAGCCTCTCTCACCATGAAATAGGAGAGAAAAAAATAGGAAAGGGGGTGGCACCTTGTGGGAAGAGTTTAGATTTGTTAGGATTCTATCTCATAGAATCCAAAAACAAACAAACTACTACCTTTGACTTGGTCCTCCACCCAATAACCATATGAGAAAGAGAGGGAGAGAGGAGTCATGTGTGAAGATCAGGGAGAGAGGTTTTGTCACACAAAATCAAGAGAGAAAGAGGGCATGGGGCATGGAGGGCTAAGGTGGCACAAGGTGGAATCCTAGTCTCACTAGGATTCCATCTATGACTTGGTCAAACATGGTTTCTCAAACCAAATTAAATCAATACCAAGTCAATCAAATTAAATTAGGTTCTAACCCAATTAAAAATTTAATTAAATTAGATTTAATTTTAATTTAATTTTTTTATCAAATTAGAAAATTGGGTTGACCCAAGTCCTAGTTGAACTAGGACTAGTTTTTTCTTGCACTTGGCTTATCCAATAAGCCAATTGAACTTGATCCAATCAAGTCCAAACTAAATCTAATTAAATTATGTTTAATTAGACTTAATCTTAATCCTTTGGCTTAATCAAATTAAGTCAATTAGCAATCGAATTGCTAATCGATCCTCTTGCAATGTTTGCACTAGGTTAAACATCAATCGTATTGATTGTTTAACCCTAGAATGATTCTCAATCGTTGATCAAACATCCGATCAAATCATGAGCTCTAATGTATATGACCTCATAGGTCCAAACCTAAGTCGGTAGTATAGGAATAAATTTTTGTACCAATCGAAGTAATTATCTAACAATGGTAGCTGACGGTCGGATAGATCGAATATGTAAAACAACATCCTTAGAACCCATGCAGATATAGTTTCCATATAATTCATCTCTTTGACCAAAATGCTCATAGGACACCTTAGAGTTCAACTGTCCACTCTGATCAGGTTATCCACATTGTATTTCAAAATATCAAATCCATCTGATGGATTATCCTAGCCAAGGTTTTGCTATATTGAAATACAGTGATACATTCTTCTCCAACTCTTGGAGTGGTCAATTTCATCTTGATCATACTCTGACTTTGCAAGTACTTGACTGTGCCTTTCGTTACTAAATTAAAAATTTAGTTAGTCTGATACCAAAGCACAGTGAGTTGTTTGCAAGTCACTAAGGCGATCTTTGGTCTAAGGGATACTTATACCTATATTCCATCAGAGACATTCTCAATAGTAGAATGCTCTGGAGTTGCTCACGTTCAATGATGATGTACACATACTTCTCACCTGTATGCCATATCAGTGTCTCTATACTCCTTGGTTAAGAAGACAACCAATCTATAGAGCATACAGCGACCCAATAGATGCTGTCATCCTAATTAACAGCCTATCATTTGGTCATGAATAGATTTAAGGACTAATCGATAAATCCTCTCTTTATCGAAGTTAAATAGTTCTAAGAACTTCATCATAATAATGGAGTTCACTAGAAGATGAATACTTTATGATAAAAAATATCAAAAATATATTTTATTTATTAATGAATCAATTATAGATATAATGTTGCTTAATTGTCAATAGATTGATGATTTGCTTTGGGATACATTTTTTAATGACTCCCACTTATCCAAAAGCCACTCGGCACAGTATCTAATACCCATCTTTGACTTGTGGTTGTCGAACTCCTTTATCTCTAGGGCTTTAGTAAAGGGGTTGGCCAGATTCTTCTTTCCATCGATCTTCTGAAGGTCGACGTCACTTCTATCCATGATCTTTTGGATCAGGTGGAAGCGGTGTAGAATGTGCTTTGTTCGCTGGTATGCCTTCGATTCTTTTGCTTGAGCAATGGCACCAGTGCTGTTGCAGTAGAGCAACATTGGACCATCAAGGAAGGGTGCTACTTCAAGCTCGGTGATAAACTTTCTCAGCCACATAGCTTTCTTCGCGGCATCTGATGCTGTCATGTACTCTGCTTTGCAAACAGAGTCTGCCATAGTATGCTGCTTAGAACTCTATCAGCAGATAGCTCCACCATTTAGAGTAAAAATATATCCCGACATGCTTCTATCATCATCATGGTCAGATTGAAAGTTGGAGTCTGTAAACTCTACAAGTTTTAGATTTGACTCTCCATGTACCAACCATTGGTCTTTAGTATTTCTTAAATACTTAAGGATGATTTTAACCACTTTCTAGTGGTTTTCTCCAGGGTCAGACTGGTATCTACTCACTACTCCTAGTGAGTATGCCACGTCTAGTCTTGTACATGTCATGGTGTACATGATAGATCCCACTGCCGAAGCATATAAAACTCTACTCATACACTCTCTCTCTTCAGGAGTTGTCGAGCAATCCTTCTTAGAGAGAGAAATTTCATGGTCTATCGGAAGATAGTCCTTTTTGAAATTCTCCATGCTGAACCTCTTCAGTACAGTATCTATATACATAGACTGGGATAACCTAAGCATCCTTTTAGATCTATCTCTATAGATCTTCATTCTTAGGATGTAGGATGCTTCACCCAAGTTCTTCATGGAGAATTATGATGACAACCAAACTTTTTTTTGCTGCAGCGTGGGGATGCCATGAAGGAACCGGATTTAGGGTTTTAAAGTTAGATCTTGAAAGTTTTTCAAGATCAGATAGCGAAAGACTAAAATTAATTAAAATTAATTTTAAATATCTAAAAATACCTTAGATCTAAAATGTTATTGTATGATTATTGTATGGTATTTAAATCAAAAATTAAAATCAAATAAGAAAGAAAAAGGTTGATCAAATCAACCTAGATCTACACTACATCAAATGCAGGTAAGAAGTTAATAGATCAGATCTATTACCTAAGCAAGTTAGATGTTCTAACTTGCTGATCCATGCTTGAGGATGAAGTCATGAGCCACACATGCATCCGACCCCTAAGAGTCATCCACACGAGCCCACGAACACGATCAGAGATCTTGATGTAGGAAATCAGCATGGTATGCGAGCACTATACTGATCTCTCTTTGACGGTTGATCCAATGCTTCCTTCTTTGAAACATGGACTCTCCAAAATATCAAAAGAAAAAGAAGAGGATTTGTGATGCCGATACACCTCTCAAAAGCTCACAAAAAGAAGGAAGAGATTTAGAACAAGAACCTTAGAAGAAGACCCTCTTCTTCTTCTTTGTTCTTTTTCTAGACACCCTTATTTGTGTTTTTAATATCTTCATGACCCAGATGAATTTTTCTCTGATTTTTCTCAACCAAAGAGATATCTCAAGTGTCTAGAATCCATAAAAATTTTAGCAAAAAAATCTTTTTAAATAAAGATATATGTAGAGTCCAAAATTAGTCAAAAATCTAGATAGGAAAATCACCAAATGGCAAGTTGTTGGGGCACCCAACTCTTGGGCGTCCCCACCTTACTTTTCTATGATGGACCAGCAAGAGAGGGAGCAAAAAATGCCAAAGAATGCCATGAGAGAGAGAGAGAGAGAGAAAATAGGGAGGTGGCGGCATGAAAGGAAAGAAGTCTTTTGGTTGACTAGGATTCTATCTTATAGAATCCTAAAGCAAAACCAACCTCCCCTTTTGACTTGGTCATCAAACAAATTTCCATATGAGAAAAAGGAAGAGAGAAGGGAGGTGTGAGATTGCTTGGGGCATGGAGATTTTTTTACGTAAAAGAGAAGAAAGAAGGGGTGGGGTGTGTGGAATTAGGTGGTGCAAGGATAGAGAGTCCTAGTCACACTAGGACTCCTATTTTGACCTGGTCAAATAAGGTCTTTTAACCAAATAAAATAAGAGTAATCCAATCCAATTAAGTAAGGCCCTAACTTATTTAAGAACTTATTTAAATTAAATTTAATTCTAATTTATTTTCTAATTAAATTAAAAAATTGGGTTGACCCAAGTCCTAGTTAGACTAGGACTAGTCCTTCCTTGCACTTGGTTTATCCAATAAACCAATTGGATTTGATCCAATCAAGTGCAAACCAAATCTAAATAAATTATATTTAATTAAACTTAATTCCAGCCTACTGGCTTAATCAAATTAAGCTAATTAGTAATTGAATTGCTAATCGATCCTTCTACAACACTTGCATTAGGTCAGACATCAACCGTATTGATCATTTAATCCTAAAATGATTCTAAATCACTGATCAACCATCCGATTAGAACTTGAACTCTAATGTGTGTGACCTCATACATCCGAACCTAAGTCAGTAGCATAGGAATAAATTTTTGTACCAATCAAAGTGACCATCTAGCAATGATACCCGACAGTCGGATAGGTCGAAGGTATAGAACACCATCTTTAGAATCCATGCGGATATAGTTTCCATATAATTCATCCCCTTGACCAAAATGCTCGTAGGACACATCAGAGTTCAACTATCAACTTTGATCAGGTTGTCCATATTATATTTCAAAATATCAAATCCATCTGATGGATTATCCTGGCCAAGGTTTTGCTATATTGAAATATAGTGATACATTTTTCTCCAACTCTTGGAGTGGTCAATTCTATCTTGATCACATATTGACTTCATAAGTACTTGACTGTGCCCAGAAGCTTTCTGTTGCTGAATTAGAAATTCAGTTAGTTTGGTACTAAGCACAGTGAGTTGCTTGCAAGTCACTGAGGTGATTTTAGGTCTAAGGGATACATATACCTATATCCCATCAGAGACATTCTCGATAGCAGAATGCTCTAGAGTTGGTCACGTTCAATGATGACATACCCATACATCTCATCTGTATGCCATACCAGTGTCTCCACACTCTTTGGTTAAGAGGACAACCAACCTATATGGCATATAGTGACCTATGCTCGATAGATGCTGTCATCCTAATTAATAGCCCATCATTTGGTCGTGAATAAATTTAAGGACTAATCGATAAATTCTCTCTTTATCGAAACTAAATAGTCCTAAGAATTTTATTACAATAATGAAGTTCATTAGAAGATGTAAATTTATGATGAAAAGGATGTCAAAAAAATTTTTATTAATTAATATATCAATTACAATATCTAAACCGTCAGTAGGTTGACGATTGGCTTTGAGACATAATTTCCAACAACTTTCACTTGTCCTAAAGCCACTTGGCATAGTATCTAATACCCATCTTTGACTTATGGTTGTCGAACTTCTTGATTACCAAGGCTTTAATGAAGGGGATGGCTAGGTTCTCCTTTCCGTCGATCATCTAAAGGTTGACGTCACCACGATCCATGATCTCATGGATCAAATAGAAGTTGCGCAAAATATGCTTTGTCCACTGGTCGGTTCCTTTGCTTGAGCTATGGCACCAGTGCTGTCGTAGTAGAGCAGGACTGGACCATTAATGCAGGGTGCTACTCTAAGCTCGATGATGAACTTTCTCAACCACATAGCTTCCTTTGATGTATCTGATGCAGCCATATACTCTGCTTTGCAAATAGAGTCGGCCACTGTATGCTGCTTGAAACTTTTCCAGCAGATGGCTCCATCATTTAGAGTAAAGATATACCCTGACATACTTTTACTATCATCATGGTCAGATTGAAAGCTGGAGTTTGTAAACTCTACAAGTTTCAGATCTGACTCACCATAAACCAACCATTGGTCCTTAGTATTTCTCAAGTACTTAAGGATGGTTTTAACCACCTTCCAGTGATTTTCTCCAGGGTCAGACTGCTATCTGCTCACTACTCCTAGTGAGTATGTCACGTCTGGTCTCATGCATGTCATTGCATACATAATAGACCACACTGCCAAAGTTTATGGGATTGTACTCATACGCTCTCTCTCTTCCGGAGTTGTCAGACAATCCTTCTTAGAGAGAAAAATTTCTTGGCCTATTAGGAGATAGCCCTTTTTGGAATTCTCCATGCTGAACCTCTTCAGCACAATTTCTATGTACGTGGATTGGGATATACCAAGCATCCTTTTAGATCTATCCCTATAGATCTTCATCCCTAGGATGTTGGATGCTTTACCCAAGTCCTTCATGGAGAACTATGATGACAACCGGACTTTTATTCCTTGTAGTGTAGGGATATCATTTTTGATTAAGAGAATATCATCCACATATAAAACAAGAAATATCACTACTGGATAGGATTCTTCTCCATTCTTAACGAAGCCATACATTTTGATCACTTTATCAAAATGCATGTTCCAACTCCGAGATGCTTGCTTTAATCTATAAATGGATCTCTAAAGTCTGCACACCTTGGATTCATCTATGAATGTTAACCTCTCAAGTTGTATCATATACACCTCTTTAGTTAGCTCTCCATTTACGAAAGTCATCTTTACATCCATCTGCCAGATCTCATAGTCTAGGTGGGCTATTACAAGCATTATCCGAATGAATTTGAGCATTGCCACTGAGGAGAATGTCTCATTATAGTCAATACCATAATGTTGATGATACCCCTTGGCAACCAAATGGGCTTTATAGGTCTCCACCTTTTCGTCTGTCTCTTTTTTTTTTGAATATCCATTTACACCTAATGGATTTAACCCCTTCAGGTGGGTTAACTAATGTCCATATATCATTGACCTTGATGGAATCCATTTTGAATCTCATGGCTGCTAGCCATTTCTCAGAGTCGGATCTCTGCATTGCATCCATATAAGTGATCGGATCCTCATCGTTCTCATCGAGTTCGATGGGATCATAATTCTAGACCAAGAATTCATAGTATCTATCTGGATGGTATGGTACTCTACCGAATCGCCTTAATGGTGTGGATTCACTAGGCTTCAGATCTGATTTGATCAAATTTGACTTAGGTTCAACATTCTGTTTCGGACTTTCTACCTATTGAACTTCATCAAGTTCAACCTTAGAGACAACAGTTCCTTCACTAAGAAACTTTTTTTCCAAAAAGGTTGCCCTAAGGCCGACGAACACCTTTTGTTCATCAGCATGGTAGAAATAGTATTCTTTGGTCTCTTTTGGGTATCCTATAAATGTGCACTTATCAAACCTAGATCCAAATTTATCTGTAATTAATCATTTAACATAAGCCAGGCACCCCCAGACCCTAAGGTGTGAAATTGCTAGCTTACGTCCTGTCCATATCTCATATGGAGTTTTAACCATAGATTTACTTGGAACCCTATTTAAAAGATAGCAAGCTGATTCAAGTGCATATCCCTAGAGGGATATCGCCAAACTGGCAAAATCCATCATAGATCGGACCATGTCTAATAGAGTCTGATTCCTCCTATCAGATAGACCATTATGTTGTGGTGTTCTAGGAGGAGTCCATTGGGAGAGAATTTCATTCTCTCCTAGATATATGAGAAACTCACCAGAAAGGTATTCTCCTCCTCGATCAGACCGAAGAGTTTTAATATTATTTTTAGTTTAATTTCTACTTCACTTTGGAATCATTTGAATATTTCAAAAGAATCTGACTTATGTTTCATCAGATAGACATATCCAAATCTGGATAGATCATCTATGAAAGTGATGAAGTAGATATATCCACCTTTGGCACTAGTATTCATTGGTCTACATACATCAGTATGTACTAGTCCTAAGAGTTCAATGGCTCTATCACCTTTTCTAGTAAAAGATGACTTAGTCATTTTACTAAGAAGATAGGATTCACAAGTTGGAAGTGATTCACAATCACTAAGTTTGAGGATACCCTCTTGAGCCAACCTACTTATCCTGTTCTTATTTATATGACCCAACCTATAGTGCCACAAATAAATATCTATCACATTATCTAATCTAGGATGTTTGCCAGTTGAATAGACTACATTAATAGATTGTGATAACATATATATACCATTATTTAATTATCCATAGAAAGTAGTAACACCATTCATAATGATATTGCAAACTCATTTCTTTATTAAAATTTCATAATTGTTCATGGCCAAAAGGCCTATAGAAATGATATTTAAAAAGAAACTAGGATAAAAATGACAATCACTAAGAATAATGGAATAAGATTCAAATACAAGTTTCAAAATCTCTAAAGCTAGAACTAAAACTGGTCTTCCATCTCCAACGTTCAGGAATCTCTAATCTTGCTCGAATCTTCTACTGACTTGCAACCTCTACAACGAATTACAAATATGATAAGAACTTTCGATATCCAATACCCAGTCAGTAATATCACACATAGAGAAATTGCAAGATGTTATCATATAAATACCTTGCCCAATAATAGCTTGCTTCTTCCTTTGCCTGTTCGGATCCAGGAAGGCAATGTATTGAGGATAGTTCTTCTTACAGTGCCCCCGCTTCTTGCTGAAGAAGCATTTGACTTGACTCTTATCGGGCTTGGTTTTTTATGTCTGAGCCTGCACAGATGTCCTAGCCTGAACATGCACCTTCTTGGCTTTCTTCTTCTTATTCTTCTTCCTTTTTCTAAAGGATCAAGAACGAGAAGATGAACTTTCCACTAACTTCACCGACTCTTTGTAGAGCTGGTGATCCTTCTCAAAGTTTTGAAGTAACCCCAGTGACCCATGGTGGTCAATTTCAAGCTTTGATATTCTATAATATGCAAGAAATGGGAGATAAGACTTGGAGAGCGAGTTTAGTATTGCATCTTTCCGAAGTTGTTTGTGCAAGAGAAAGTCGAGCTTGTTCAAGCGCTCTATCAGCTCAATCATGTACAGTACATGATCAGTGATAGAGGCTCCATCCCGCATTTTGGCATTGAAGATGGTGCAACTAGTCTTATGCCTCTCAACGTCATCGGGTGTACCAAAAAAATCCTCCGACACTTTGAGCATTTCATTTGGCAGAGCTGTCTCAAACCTATGATTGAACTCATCGCTCATCACAGCCAGTATAATGCAGTGCACTGTGGTTCGATCACTGAGACACTTCTGATAAGTGTCTCTGACTGTTCCATGTGCATTGGCAGCTGGCTCCTCAAGTGTAGGATCCGTCAGCACATATAGGATCCGTTCATGCTTCAGGATAGTCTTCAACTTTTGATACTAGCTACCGAAGTTGGGTCCCACCAATTTATCATTGTCCAATAATAATCGAAGTGATAGGGAAGGGGCCATATCTGCATAAAGAAAAAACATAACCTAATTAGTAATTGATTCATTAAACCTAGAGATTTGGACTTTAATCAAAGGGGTCTTTCACTATTTTATTCGAATTGGTATCCTCTACATCTAATTCAAGGATTATCCTAATTTCTTAATGGGTACTAGAATCCATATAGACTGTACACAGGCCCTATAGGATTCAGATCTAGGGTTTCATAGGTAGATCTTGAAACTTTTTCAAGAACTTGCAGCAAAAGACTTAAACAAATCTAAAATTTATTTAAAAAACTATATAAACATCTAGATCTCAGATCTATTACATGATCAAGGTATGATATTAAATCAAAAATTAAAATTAAATAAGAATGAAAAAAGGTTGATCAAATCAACCTAGATCTACACTACATCAAGTGCAGGTATGAAGTTTATAGATCAAATCTATTATCTGAGCAAGTTTAGACGTTCTAACTTACTGATCTAGGCTTGAGGATGAAGTCACAAGCTGCACAGGTGTTCGACCTCTAGGAGTCATCCACATGAGCCTACGATCTTTGATCTGAAGTCCGATCAGAAAATCAGCACAGCATGCTAGTACTATGTTGATCCTTCTTCGATGATCGATCCAATGCTCCCTTCTTTGAAATTTGGACTCTCCAAAATATGAGAAGGAAGATGAGAGTTTGCTGATCTGAGATTCTCTCAAGAAAACTCAAAAGAAAGGAGGAGAGATTGAAAATAAAATAGTCCTAGAAGAAGACCCTCTTCTTCTTCTCTTTTCTCTCACCAAGACACCTAGTTTGGTGCCTATGGAACCCCCATGCCTAAGGACCCTCTTTCTCTGATTTTTGCACACCTCAAACCTCTCCTAAAGCTCTATATTCTACAAAAAAATCAAAACAAAATTTGTCCAATAAATAGGGAAAGAAAAGAGTCCAAGTTAGATCAAATTCCTAGACTAGGAATATCCAAACATGGGAAGTTGTTGGGGAGCCCAACTCTTGGGCGCCTCCTCCACAATTATTTTAGCATAGACCAGCAAGGGAGGATGCACAAAAAAGGAAATTATTTTTGTGGAATAAGAGAAGAATTAATTAAAAGAGGGGGTGGCACTCAAGGGAAGATGTTTTTGGTCAACAAGGATTCCATCTCATAGAATCCTAAGCAAAACCAATTCCTCCTTTAACTTGGTCTTCCACATAACTTTCAAATATGACTTGAAGGGAGAGAGGGGGCATGAAAATTAGGAAGAAAGGGATTTTTCATGAAAAATACCTAAAAAATAGGTATGGGGGGCATTGGACCAAGGTGGCGCAAGGAGATAGGGAGTCCTAATCATAGTAGGACTCCTATTTTGACTTGGTCAAACAAGATATTTTAACCAAATAAAATCTAGATTAAACCAATCCAATTAAATAAAGCCCTAACATATTTAAGCACTTAATTAAATTAAATTAAATTCTAATTTATTTTTTAATTAAATTAGAAAATTAGGTTAATCTGAGTCCTAGTTAGACTAGGACTAGTTCTTCCTTACACTTGGCTTCTCCAATAAACCAATTGGACTTGATCCAATCAAGCCCAAACTAAATATAATTAAATTATTTTTAATTAAACTTAATCTCAGCCTATTGGCTTAATCAAATTAAGTCAATTAGCAATCCAATTACTAGCTGATCCTCTTGCAATACTTGTACTAGGTTAAACATCAATCATATTGATTGTTTAACCCTAGAACGATTCTTGATCGTTGATCAACCATCTGATCAGATCGTAAGATCTAATGTGTGTAATCTCACAGGTCCAAACCTAGGTTAGTAGCATAGAAATAAATTTCTATATCAATCGAAGTGACCATTTAGCAATGATACCCGACGATCGGATATGTCGAAGGTGTAGAACACCATCCTTAGAACCCATGTGGATATAGTTTCCATATAATTCATCTTCTTGACCATAATGCTTGTAGGTCACATCAAAGTTCAACTATCAACTTTGATCAAGTTGTCCACATTGTATTTCAAAATATCAAATTCATCTGATGGATTATCCTAACCAAGGTTTTGCTATATTGAAATACAGTGATATATTCTTCTCCAACTCTTGGAGTGGTCAATTCCATCTTGATCACACTCCGACTTTGCAAGTACTTGACTGTGCCCAGAAGCCTTCCATTGCTAAATTAAAAATTCAGTTAGTTCGATACCAAAATATAGTGAGTTGCTTGCAAGTCATTGAGGTGATCTTAGGTCTAAAGGATACTTATACCTATATCCCATCAGAGACATTCTTGACAGCAGAATGCTCTAGAGTTGGTCATGTTCAATGATAATGTACCTATACATCTCACCTGTATGTCATACCAGTGTCTTTACACACCTTGGTTAAGAAGACAACCAACCTATATGGCATATAGTGACCTATGCTCGATAGATGCTGTCATTCTAATTAACAGCCTATCGTTTGGTCGTAAATAAATTTAAGGACTAATCGATAAATCCTCTTTTCATCGAAACTAAATAGTCCTAAGAACTTCATCACAACAATGAAGTTCATTAGAAGATGTAAACTTGTGATGAAAAAAGATGCTAAAATATTTTTCATTAATTAATAAATCAATTACAATATCTCAGCTATCAATAGGCTGACGATTGGCTTTAGGATACAATTTTCAACAACTCCCACGTGTCCTAAAGCCACTCAGCACAATATCTAATACCCATCTTCGACTTATGGTTGTCGAACTCCTTGATTGCCTAGGCTTTAGTGAAGAGGTCAGCTAGGTTCTCTTTTTTGTCGATGTTCTGAAGGTCGACGTCACCACAATCCACAATCTCATAGATCAATTGGAAGCAGCATAGAATGTGCTTTGTTCGCTGGTGTGCCTTCTATTCCTTTGCTTGAGCTATGGCCCTTGTGCTGTCGTAGTAGAGCAGGACTGGACCATCAATGGAGGGTGCTACTCCGAGCTCGGTGATGAACTTCTTCAGCCATATAGCTTCCTTTGCTGCATTTAATGCTGCCATGTACTCTATTTCATAAATAAAGTCAGCCACTGTATGCTGCTTGAAACTTTTTCAGTAGATGGCTCCACCATTTAGAGTAAAGATATGTTCCGAGATACTTTTACTATCATCATGATCAGATTGAAAGCTCGAGTCTGTAAACCCCATAAGCTTCAGACCTGACTCACCATAAACCAACCATTGATTCTTAGTATTTCTCAAATACTTAAGGATGGTTTTAACCACCTTCCAGTGATTTTCTCCAGGGTTAGATTGGTATCTACTCATACTCCTAGTGAGTATGCCACGTCTAGTCTCATACATGTCATTGCATACATTATAGACCCCACTATCGAAGCATATGAAATTCTACTCATATGCTCTCTCTTTTCAGGAGTTGTCAGACAATCCTTCTTAGAGAGAGAAATTATTTGGCCCATCGGAAGATAGCCCTTTTTAAAATTCTCCCTGCTAAATCTCTTCAGCATAGTTTCTATGTACGTAGATTGGTACACACCAAGCATCCTTTTAGATCTATCCCTATAGATCTTCATCCCTAGCATGTAGGATGCTTCACCCAAGTCCTTCACGGAGAACTATAATGACAACCAGACTTTTATTCCTTATAGTGCGGGGATGTCATTTCTGATTAAGAGAATATCGTCCACGTACAAAATAAGGAATACCACTACTGGACATTTGACCATTTATAAATATAGGGTTCTTCTCCGTTCTTAATGAAGCTATATGTTTTGATCACTTTATCAAAATGCATGTTCCACCTCCGAGATGCCTGCTTCAATCCATAAATAGATCTCTGAAGCTTACACATCATGGACTCATCTATGGATGTAAATCTTTCAGGTTGTATCATATACACCTCTTCAATCAGCTCTCCATTTAGGAAAGCTGTCTTCACATCCATCTGCCAGATCTCATCATCTAGATGGACAGTAATGGCAAGCATGGTCTGAATGGACTTGAGCATTGCCACAGGGGAGAACGTCTCGTCATAGTCAATACCATAATGTTGATGATACCCCTTGGCAACCAGATGGGTTTTATAGGTTTCCACCTTTCCATCTGCGCCCCTCTTCCTTTTGAAGACCCATTTACACTCAATCGATTTAACTACTTTAGGTGGGTCAACTAATGTCCATACATCATTGACCTTCATGAAATCCATTTTGGATCTCATGGCTTCTAGCCATTTCTTAGAGTCAGATCTCTGTATCGCATCCATATAAGTGATCGGATCCTCATCGTTCTCATCGAGTTCGATGGGATCATCATCTTGGATCAAAAATCCATAGTATCTATCTGAATGGTGGGGTACTCTGCCGGATCATCTTAATGGTGTAGATTCATTAGGCTTCAGATCTGATCTGATCAAATCCGACTTAGGTTCAACATTCGGTGTTGGACTTTCTACCTGTTGAACTTTATCTAAGTTCAACCTTAGAGGCAATAATTCCTTCATCAAGAAACTCCTTTTCCAAAAAGATTGTCCTAAGGCTGACGAACACCTTTTGCTCATCAGCATGATAGAAATAGTATCCTTTGATCTCTTTTGGGTACCCTATGAATGTATACTTATCAGACCTAGATCCAAGTTTGTCTATAACTAACCATTTGACATAAGTCGGACATCCCCAAATCCTAAGGTATGAAAGTGCTGGCTTACATCCTGTTCATATCTCATATGGGGTTTTAACTACAGACTTACTTAGAATACTATTTAATAGATAACAAACTGATTCGAGTGCATATCCCTAGAAGGATATTGGCAAGCTGGCAAATTCCATCATGGATCAGACCATATCTAACAGAGTTCGATTTCTCCTTTTAAACACACCATTATGATGTGGTGTTCTAGGAGGAGTCCATTGGGAGAGAATTTCATTCTCTCCTAGATATGTGAGAAACTCACTAGAAAGGTATTTTCCTCCTCGGTCAAACTAAAGAGTTTTAATACTCTTTTTAGTTTATTTTTCTACTTCACTTTGAAATTGTTTGAACATTTCAAAAGAATCTGACTTATGTTTCATCAGATAGACATATCCATATCTGGATAGATCATCTATCAAAATGATGAAGTAGACATATCCATCTCTGACACTTGTGCTCATTGGTACACATACATTAGTATGTACTAGATCTAAGAGCTCATTGGCTCTCTCACCTTTTTTAGTGAAAGGTGACTTGGTTATTTTACCAAGAAGGCAAGACTCATAGGTTGGAAGTGATTCACAATCATTAACTTTGAGGATTCCCTCTTGAGTCAACCTGTTTATCCTGTTCTTATTTATATGACCCAGCCTACAGTGCCATAAGTAGATATCTAATACACTATCTAATTTAGGGTGCTTGCCAATAGAATAGACTATATTAATAGGTTGTGATAACATATTTATACCATTGTTCAATTATCCATAGAAAGCAGTAACACCATTCATAATGACATTACAAACTCATTTTTTTATTAAAATTTCATAATTATTCATGGCCAAAAGGCCTACAAAAATGATATTTAAAAAGAAACTAGAATAAAAATGATAATCACTAAGAACAATGGTATAAAATTCAAATACAAGTTTCAAAATTTCTAAAGCTAGAACTGAAACTGATCTTCCATCTTCAACATTCAGGAATCTCTCGCCTTGCTCGAATCTTCTACCGACCTGCAACTCCTGCAATGAATTGCAAATATGGTAAGGACTACCAGTATCTAATACCCAATCAGTAATATCACAAATAGAGAAATTGCAAGGAGTTATCATATAAATATCTTGCTCAGCAACAACTTGCTTCTTTCTCTACCTATTTAGATCCAGGAAGGCAATGTACTGAGGATAGTTTCTCTTCCAGTGCCCCTACTTCTTGCAAAAGAAGCATTCAGCTTGACTCTTAACGAGCTTGGTCTTTGGGGTCCGAGCCTGCACAGGTGTCCTAGCATGAACATGCACCTTCTTGGCTTTCTTCTTCTTGTTCTTCTTTCCTTTCCTAAAGGATCGAGAACGAGAAGACAAACCTCCCACTAAGTTCACCGACTCCTTATGGAGTTGATGATCCTTCTCAAAGTTCTAAAGTAACCCAGTAACCCGTGGTAGTCCACTTCAGGCTTTGACATTCTACAATGTGTAAGGAATGGGAGATAAGACTTGGGTAGTGAGTTCAGTATTGCATCTTTCCCAAGATGTTTGTGCAAGGGAATGTTGAGCTTGCTCAAGCGCTCTATCAACTCGATCATGTACAATAAATGATTAGTGATAGAGGCACCATCCCATATTCTGGTATTGAAGATAGCATAACTAGTCTTGTGCCTCTCAACGTCATTGTGTGTGCCAAAAGAATCCTCCAACACTTGGAGCATTTCATTTTGCTGAGCTATCTCAAACTTACGACTTAACTCATCGCTCATCATAGCCAGCATAATGTAGTGCGCCGTGGTTCGGTCACTGAGCTACTTCTGATAAGTGTCTTTGACTGTTCCACGTGCATTGATAGCTAGCTCCTTAGGTGCAGGATCCATTAGCACATTTAAAATCCGTTCATGCTCCAGGACAATCTTTATCTTTCGATACCAGCTACTGAAGTTGGGTCCCACCAACTTATCATTGTTCAATAATGATCGGAGTGATAGGAAAGTGGCCATGTCTGCGCAAAGAAAAATCTAATTAGTAATTGATTCATTAAACCTAAAGATTTGGACTTTAATCAAAAGGTTTCTTCCACTATTTTATTCGAATTGGTAGCCTCTACCTCCAATTTGAGGAATTACCCTAATTCCTTAGTAGGTACTAGAATCCACATAGATTGTACACAAGTCCAACTTTGGTTGGCCCACCCATGTACATCTAAGGGTAGGTTCATATTCAATTATTTTTTCAAATAATTTTCAGTAATTAAATTTTGCCCCAGGCCCTGATCAATTGGCTTTAGCCTTCTCAGAAAAGGATCCAGTTAGGTCCAACTATTAACATGACCATACTTGGCCCATCCAATCAATGAATGATCAGGCCCAACTTTGATTGGCCGACCTAACCACCATTTAGAAAGATGTATCCAAGAGATCATATAATGAATGATAATTCCATCAACCGATAAGCAACAGGCCTTTGGGCCTCCAATGATTATTCAACTGATAGATCCAATATCATCCACTTTAATGGGAGATTATGATCCAGTTATCATACAATTATTTTATTTTAGGGACCTAATAATTTTAGAGGATTTATTTATAGAAGTGAATAGGTCAGATTAACCCGCTTGTCATGATCCTCCCACTAACTTCACCAAGTCAGCTTAAGAGAGACCATTAATAGGTTGGTTTAGGAGCACCTAAATCAGTCAAACTGATTTATCTAGCTGACATGGGTTAGCTTGAATAGTCAAACGATCCGATCAAAATATAATCTCATCAAAAGGCTAGGTAAGCCCAATCAGTGGAAGGGTCTGCCAGGCTTGCCTTAGATACCATCAGAAATAGTCAGATAAGTGGGCTGCCAATTAAAATTCACTGGTCTGATTTACCTTAGACACTAATTGGTTTAAATAGTTTTAATTAGATCAACCTAACAGTTCATGCTAGACCATGTAGCCAAGAATCAAGTCCATCTTGGGTCTTGTTAAAGACATGGACTTCACCAACTACAACTACTGTAATTGATCTAGAGAATTCTTGACTTAATCTAAGACAACAATTGATTAGATTTAGTCAATTCTCTAATTAAGTCCATTCTTTAATCTAACCCTAGGGCTAACCTAATTAATAACCTAATCTTCACTAACCCATTTAACCCAATGTATTATGATTTGTGTTTTAGGATCTTCAATTTACAATCCTAGATCCTAATCAATCAACTTCTTAATTCTTAATTAAGTTTTGGGCTGAGGGTTGGGGTTCGGCTTTTCGAAAATGATTTTCATATTTATAAAATATTTTTACAAAATGGTTCTATCAACCAAGTTACATGTTTGATTCATAATCAATATGCAAGTAAAATAAATATAAAACTACTTTTGATCTAATCTAAATAGGTTCATGTAATTGAAATAGTTTTAATAATAATCAACCATAAATCTTCCTAGATCAAATCTAACACATTTATGATGATTGAAATTAGATTAAAATATTTTTAATCAGATCATAAAATCTCTTAGATCTAATCTAAAATTTTATGATCAATATTTTAGATCAGCACGTACTAGGACAATCTATTCACTGTAAGGGGTAAACCTTACAACAGGACAACCTTATGGCAGTTCGTGCAATCTAAAATATTTTATTTTTTTTAAATTTAATTATTAGATTATAAATTAGATCTAATCTAAGAAATAGTCTACACATGCACAAAAATTATGTAAAAAGAACCAAGGCTCTGATACCAATTATAGAAACCAGATCTAGAGTTTCACAGGTAGATCTTGAAACTTTTTCAAGATCTTACAGTGAAAGACTTAAATAAATCTAAAATTTATTTAAATAACCATATAAATACCTAGATCTTAGATCTATTATATGATCAAATCATAATATTAAATAAAAAATAAAAATTACATAAGAAAGGAAAAAAATTGATCAAATCAACCAAGATCTATACTACATCAAATGCAGGTATGAAGTTTATAGATCAAATCTATAACCTAAGAAAGTTTAGACATTCTAACTTTCTAATTCAGACTTGATGATGAATTCACAAGCCACACAGGCATCCGACCTCTAGAAGTCATCCACACGAGCCTACGATCTCTGATCTAAAGTTTGATGCAGGAAATCAGCACAGCATGCTAGTACTGTCCTGATCCTTCTTCGATGGTCAATCCAATGCTCTCTTCTTCAAAATTTGGACTCTCCAAAATATGAGAAGGAAGATGAGAGTTTGTTGATCTAAGACTCTATTAGAAAAACTCGAAAGAAAGGAGGAGAGATTGAAAATAAAATAGCCCTAGAAGAAGATCCTCTTCTTCTTCTCTTTTCTCTCACCAAGACACCTAGATTGTTGTCTATGGAACACCCATGCACAAGGACCCTCTTTATCTAATTTTTAAACACCCTAAATCTCTCCCAAAGCTCCATATTCCATAAAAAAATTAGAATAAAATTCATCCAATAAATAGAGAAAAAATAGAGTTCAAGTTAGGTCAAATTTCTAGACTAGGAATATCCAAATATGGAAAGTTGAGAGTTGGGTGCCTCCTCAATAATTTTTTTGGCATGGAATAGCAAGGGAGGATGCACAAAACTAGAGATTATTTTCATGGAATAAGAGAAAAATTAATTAAAAGAGGAGGTGGCACTCAAGGGAAGATGTTCTGGTCAACAAGGATTCTATCTCATAGAATCCTAAGCAAAATCAATTCCTTCTTTGACTTGGTCTTCCACCTAACTTCCAAATATGACTTGGAGGGAGAGAGGGAGCATGAAAATCAGAAAGAAAGGGATTTTCCACAAAAAATATCTAAAAATAGGTTTGGGGGGCATTGGGACCAAGGTGGCGCAAGGAGATAGGGAGTCCTATTTTGACTTAGTCAAACAAGATCTTTTAACCAAATAAAATTAATATTAAATCAACCCAATTAAATAAGGCCCTAACACATTTAAGGACTTAATTAAATAAAATTAAATTAGATTTAATTTTAATTTATTTTCTAATTAAATTAAAAAATTAGATTAATTCGGGTCCTAGTTAGACTAGGACTAGTTCTTCATTGCACTTGGCTTATCCAATAAACCAATTGAACTTGATCCAATCAAGCCTAAACTAAATTTAATTAAATTATTTTTAATTAGACTTAATCTCAATCTATTGACTTAATCAAATTAAGTTAATTAGCAATCCAATTGCTAATCGATCCTCCTGCAACACTTGCACTAGATTAAACATCAATCGTATTGATTGTTTAACCCTAGAACGATTCTTAATCGTTAATCAACCATCCAATCAGATCATAAGCTCTAATGTGTGTGACCTCATAAGTTCGAACCTAAGTTGGTAGCATAGAAATAAATTTTTATACCAATCAAAATGACTATCTAGCAATAATACCCTACGGTCGGATAGGTCGAAGGTGTAGAACACCATCCTTAGAACCCATGCGGATATAGTTTCCATATAATTCATCTCCTTGACCGCAATGCTCGTAGGATACATCAGAGTTCAATTGTCAACTTTGATCAGATTATCCATATTATATTTCAAAATACCAAATTCATCTGATGGATTACCCTGGTCAAGATTTTGCTATATTGAAATATAGTGATATATTCTTCTCCAACTCTTAGAGTGGTCAATTCCATCTTGATCACACTCCGACATTGCAAGTACTTGACTGTGCCCAGAAACCTTCCATTGCTGAATTAGAAATTCAGTTAGTCCGGTACCAAAGCACAGTGAGTTGCTTGTAAGTTACTAAGGTGATCTCAAGTCTAAGGGATACTTATACCTATATCCCATCAGAGATATTCTTGACAGTAGAATGCTCTGGAGTTGGTCACGTTCCATGATGATGTACCCATACATCTAACCAGTATGCCATACCAGTGTCTCCACACATCTTGGTTAAGAGGACAACCAATCTATATGGCATATAGCGACCTATGCTTGATAGATGTTGTCATCCTAATTAACAGCCTATTATTTGGTCGTAAATAAATTTAAGGACTAATCGATAAATCCTCTCTTTATCAAAACTAAATAGTCCTAAGGACTTCATCACAACAATGGAGTTCATTAGAAGATGTAAACTTATGATGAAAAAGATGCCAAAGTATTTTTTATTAATTAATAAATCAATTACAATATCTCAACCATCAACAGACTGATGATTGGCTTTGGGACATAATTTTCAACAAGCCTAATATTGGTTGGCCCACCCATGTACATCTAAGGGTAGGTTCATAATTAATTATTTCTTTAAATAATTTTTAGTAATTAAATTTTGCCCTAGGCCCTAATCAGTTGGCTTTGGCCTTCTTAGAAAAGGGTCCAGTTAGATCCAACCATTAACATGACCATACTTGGCCTATCCAACCAATGAATGATTAGGCCCAATTTTGGTTGGTCCACTTGACCATCATTTAGAAAGATGTATCCAAGAGATCATATAATGAATGATAATTTCATCAATCGATAAGCACCAGGCCTTTGGGCCTCTAATGATTATCCAAATGATGGACCCATTATCATCCACTTTAATGAGAGGCTATGATCCAATTATCATATAACTATTTCATTTTAGGAACCTAATAATTTTAGAGAATTTATTTATAGAAGTGAGTAGATCAGATTAACCAGCTTATCATGATCCTCCCACTGGCTTCACCACTTCAGCTTAAGGGAGACCACTAACAGGCTAGTCTAGGAGCACCTAAATCAGTCACACTGATTTACCTAGTTGATATGGGTCAACTCAAATTGTCAGATGATCTGATCAGAACTCAATCTCACCAAGAAGGCCAGGTAAGTGAGATTGGTGAAAGGGTCTACCAAAGCTTGCCTTAGACACCATCGAAAATGACCAGATAAGTGGGCTACCAATTAAAACCATCGGTCATATGTGTCAAACTTACCTTAGATACCAACTGGTTTAATTAGTCTTGATTAGATCAGCCTAACAGTTCGAGCTAGACCTCTTAGCTAAGAATTAAGTCTATTTGGTTCTTGTTAAAAACATGGGCTTGACCAACTATAACTACTATAATTGATCTAGAGAATCCTTGACCAAATCTAAGGCAATAATTGATTAGATTTTGTCAATTCTGTAATTAAGTCTATTCTTTAATCTAACCTTAGGTCTAACCTAATTAATGGACCTAATCTCTACTAATCCATTAATCCAATGTTTTATGATTCATGTCATAGGATCTTCAATTTACAATCCTAGAACCTAATCAAACAACTTCTTATTTCTTAATTAAGTTTTGGGCTGAGGATTGGGGTTTGGCTTTCCAAAAATGATTTTCATATTTGTAAAATATTTTTATAATATGGTTCTATCAACCAAGTTATATGTTTGATTTATAATCAATATGCAAGTAAAATAAACATAAAACTACTTTAGATCTAATCTAAACAGGTTCATATAATTGAAATAGTTTCAATAATAATTAATCATAAAACTTCCTAAATCAAATCTAACATATTTATGATGATTGAAATTAGATTAAAATATTTTTAATCAGATCATAAAATCTCTTAGATCTAATCTAAAATTTTATGATCAATATTTTAGATCATCACGTATTAGGACAACCTGTCCACCGTAAGTGGTAAACCTTAAAGCAGGACAACCTTATGGCAGTTCGTACAATCTAAAATATTTTATTTTTAGATCTAAAACTATTTTAAATATATTAAATTATAAATAAAATTAGATCAAATTTAATAAATTTATGATAAGAGTCAAATCATCACGAATTAGGACAATCTTTTTACTGTAAGGGATAAACCTTACAGTAGGACAACATTATGACAGTTCGTGAGATCTAAATTTTTTTAATTTTAGATTTAATAATTAGATTATAAATTAATTTTAATCTAAAAAATAATCTAAATATGTAAAAAAATCATGTAATAAGAACCTAGACTCCGATACCAATTATAGGAACCAGATCTAGGGTTTTAGAGTTAGATCTTGAAACTTTTTCAAGATCAGGTAGTGAAAGATTAAAATTAATTAAAATTAATTTTAAATATCTAAAAATATTTTAAATCTAAAATTTTATTATATAATTATTGCATGGAATTTAAATCAAACAAGAAAGAAAAAGATTGATCAAATCAACCTAGATCTACACTACATCAAATGTAGGTAAAAAGTTAATAGATCAGATCTATTACCTAAGCAAGTTAGACATTCTAACTTGATGATCTGGGCTTAAGGATGAAGTCACGATCTGCACATGCATCCAGCCTCTAAGAGTTGTCCACACGAGCCCATGAATAAGATCAGAGATCCTGATGCAGAAAATCAGCACAGTATGCTAGCACTGTACTGATCCCTCTTTGACGGTCGATCTGATGCTTCCTACTTCAAAACTTGGACTCTCCAAAATACCAAAAGAAAAGGAAGAGGATTTGTGATGCTGAGACACCTCTCAAAAGCTCATAAAAGGAAGGAAGATATTTAGAACAAAAACCCTAGAAGAAGACCCTCTTCTTCTTCTTTATTCTTTTTCTAGACACCCTGATTTGTGTTTTTAATATCTCCAAGACCCAGATGAATTTTTCTCTAATTTTTCTACACCAAAGAGACCTATAAAGTGTCTACAATCCACGAAAATTTTATCAAAAAATTCTCTTTAAAATAAAGAGATATGCAGAGTCCAAGATTTATCAAAATCTTAGATAGGAAAGTCACCAAATAGCAGGTTGTTGGGGCGCCCAACTCTTGGATGCCCCCATCTTACTTTTCTGTCATGGATCAGCAAGGGAGGGTGCAACAAATGCTAAAAATTTCTGTGAGATAGAGTGAGAAAATAGGGAGGTGGTGACATGAAAGGAAAGAAGTCTTTTGGTTGACTAGGATTCTATCTCATAGAATCCTAAAGTAAAACCAACCTCCCCTTTTGACTTGATCATCAAACAAATTTTCATATGAGAAAAAGGAAGAGAGAAGAGAGGCATGAGATTGCTTGGGGCGTGGAGAATTTTTTATGAAAAAGAGAAGAAAGAAGGGGTGGGGCATGAGGAATTAGGTGGCGCAAGGATAGGGAGTCCTAGTCACACTAGGACTCCTATTTTGACCTGGTCAACCAAGGTCTTTCAACCAAAAAAAAATAAGAGTAATCCAACCCAATTAAATAAGACCGTAACCTATTTAAGAACTTATTTAAATTAGATTAAATTAGATTTAATTTTAATTTATTTTTTAATCAAATTAGAAAATTGGATTGACCCAAGTCCTAGTTAGACTAGGATTAGTTCTTCCTTGCACTTGGCTTATCCAATAAATCAATTAGATTTGATCCAATCAAGTCCAAACCAAATCTAATTAAATTATATTTAATTAGACTTAAGCTCAATCTACTGACTTAATCAAATTAAGTCAATTAGCAATCAAATTGCTAATCGATCCTCCTGCAACACTTGCACTAGGTCAAACATCAATTGTATTGAACGTTTAACCCTAAAACGATTCTAAATCGTTGATCAACCATTCGATCGAAATGTGAACTCTAATGTGTGTAACCTCATAGGTTTGAACCTAAGTTAGTAGTATAGAAATAAATTTCTATACAAATCGAAGTGACCATCTAGCAATGATATCCGACGGTTGGATAGATCGAAGGTATAGAACACCATTCTTAGAACCCATGCGGATATAGTTTCCATATAATTCATCCCCTTAACCAAAATACTCATAGGACACATCAGAGTTCAACTGTCAACTTTGATTAGGTTGTCCACATTGTATTTTAAAATATCAAATCCATCTGATGGATTATCCTGGCTAAGGTTTTGCTATATTGAAATATGGTGATACATTATTCTCCAACCCTTGAAGTGGTCAATTCCATCTTGATCACACACCGACTTTGCAAGTACTTGACTGTACCCAAAAGCCTTTCATTGCTGAATTAGAAATTTAGTTAGTCTGGTACCAAAGCATAGTGAGTTGCTTGCAAGTCACTGAGGTGATCTCAGGTTTAAGGGATACTTATACCTATATCCCATCAAAGATATTCTCGACAGCAAAATGCTCTGAAGTTGGTCATGTTCGATAATGATGTATCCATACATCTCACCTGTATGCCATACTAGTGTCTCTACACTCCTTGATTAAGAGGACAACCAACCTATATAGCATATAGCGACCTATGCTCGATAGACACTATCGTCCTAATTAACAGCCTATCATTTAGTCGTGAACAAATTTAAGGACTAATCGATAAATCCTCTCTTTATCAAAACTAAATAGTCCTAAGAACTTCATCATAATAATGGAGTTCATTAGAAGATGTAAATTTATGATGAAAAAGATGCCAAAAAAATTTTATTAATTAATAAATCAATTACAATATCTCAATCATCAATAGATTGACGATTGGCTTTGGAACATAATTTCTAACATGTCATTCCTGATTAAGAGAATGTCATTCACGTACAAGATAAGAAATACGACTGCTGAACCATTTGCCCATTTGTAAATATAGAATTCTTCTCCGTTCTTAATGAAGCCATACATTTTGATCACTTTATCAAGACGCATGTTCCAACTTCGAGATGCCTACTTCAGTCCATAGATGGATTTCTGAAGCCTACACACCTTGGGCTCATTTATGGATGTGAACCCCTCTGGTTGTATCATATATACCTCTTCAGTCAACTCTCTATTCAGGAAAGCTATCTTCACATCCATTTGTCAGATCTCATAGTCTAGATGGATAGCAATCACAAGCATAATCTGAATGAATTTGAGCATTGCCACAGGAGAAAATATCTCATCATAGTCAATATCATAATGTTGATGATACTTCTTGACAACTAGATAGGCTTTATAGATCTCCACCTTTCTATCCGTGCCTCTTTTTCTTTTGAAGACCCATTTACAACCAATGGATTTAACCTCTTTGGGTGGGTCAACCAATGTCCACACATCATTGACCATCATGGACTCCATTTCAGATTTTATAGCCTCAAGCCATTTCTTGGAATCAGATCTCTGCATAGCATCCATATAGGTGATCGGATCCTTATCATTCTCATCGAGTTCGATGGGATCACCATCTTGGATCAAAAAATCATAGTATCTATTCGAATGATGCGGTACTCTACTGGATCGCCTTAATGGTGTAGGTACACTAGGCACCAGATCTGATCTAATCAAATTCAACTTAGATTCAGCTACAGGTGTTGGTTTTTCTACCTATTGAACTTCATCAAGTTTAACCTTAGAGGCAACAGTTTCTTCATCGAGAAACTTCTTTTCCAAAAAGATTGTCTTAAGGCTAACGAACACCTTTTGTTCATCAGCATGGTAGAAATAGTATCCTTTGGTCTCTTTTGGGTACCCTATAATTATGCACTTATCAGACCTAGATCCAAATTTATCTATAATTAATAGTTTGAAATAAGTCAGGCATCCCCAAATCCTAAGGTATGAAAGTGCTGACTTACGCCCTGTCCATATCTCAAATAGAGTCTTAACTACAAGCATACTTGGAATCCTATTTAATAGATAACAAGCCGATTCGAGTGCATATCTCCAGAAGGATATCGACAAGCTGGCAAAATCCATCATGGATCAGACCATATCTAATAGAGTCCGATTCCTCCTTTCAGACACACCATTATGCTATGGTGTTCCTGAAGGAGTCCATTGGGAGAGAATTCCATTCTCTCCTAGATATGTGAGAAACTCATCGAAAAGGTATTCCCCTCCTCAGTCAGATCGAAGAGTTTTAATACTCTTTCCGATTTATTTTTCTACTTCACTTCAGAATCGTTTGAATATTTCAAAAGAATTTGACTTATGTTTCATTAGATAGACATATCCATATTTGGATAGATCATCTGTGAAAGTGATAAAGTAGACATATCCATCTCTAACACTTATGCTCATTGGTCCATATACATCAGTATGTACTAGACCTAAGAGCTCAGCGGCTCTCTTATCTTTTCTAGTAAAAGATGACTTGGTCATTTTACCAAGAAGACAAGAATCATAGATTAAAAGTGATTCACAATCACTGACTTCAAGGATTTTCTCTTAAGTCTACTTATTTATCCTATTTTTATTTATATGAGCTAACCTATAGTGCCATAGATAGATATCTGACATACTATCTAATCTAGGATGCTTGTCGGTGGAATAAACTACATTAATAGGTTGTAATAACATATACACATCATTGTTCAAATATCCACAGAAAAAAGTAACACCATTCATAATGATATTATAAATTTTTTTTTATTAAAATTTCATAATCATTTTTGGTCAGAAGACCTAAAGAAATGATATTTAAAAGGAAACTTGGATATAAATGACTATCACTAAGAACAACAATATGGGACTCAAATATAAGTTTAAGAATTTCTAAAGCTAGAACTGGAACTGATCTTCCATCTCCAACATTTAGAAATCTTTCACCTTGCTCGAATCTTTTATTGACCTACAATCCCTACAATGAATTACAAATATGGTAAGGGCTACCGATATCTAATACTCAGTTAGTAATATCACAAATAGAAAAATTGAAAGAAGTTATCATATAAATAACTTGCCCAGCAATAGCTTGCTTCTTTCTCTATCTGTTTGGGTCCAGAGAGGCAATGTACTAAGGATAGTTCCTTTTCCAATGCCTTCACTTCTTACGAAAGAAGCATTCATCTTGACTCTTATCAGGCTTGATCTTTTTGGTCTGGCCCTACACAGATGTCCCAGTCTAAACTTGCACCTTCTTAGCTTTCTTCTTCTTGTTCTTCATTCGTTTCCTAAAGGGTCAAGAACTAGAAAATAAACCTCCCACCGAGTTTACCGACTTCTTGTGGAGTTGGTGATCCTTCTCAAAGTTCTGAAGTAACCCCAGTAACCCATAGTAGTCTACTTCAGGCTTTGTCTGAAGGGAAATCCTGATTTTTCGGTCCAGGTTCGTTCAGATCTGATCAGAACAAGTGATATATTTCAAAAATTTTTTTCTTGATCCCAATCAGATCTTGATATGTTTCAGATCTGATTCTTATTATTTTAATAAAATAAAATTAAAAGATAAATTAAATCAAATTTAATTTACCTGATCTGGGTAATCCTATTACCCTGTTGATGATCCTGTTTGCAGCGGAAGGTTCTGGATCTTAGCCATGCAAGCGCCTGGCCTCTACCGGTATCCACTCGGATTGGATCTGGAGATCCTCTTCTTCTCTATCATGCCTCCAAAAATTAGATCTGGATTTGATCTGAAGGATCTTCAAAACTCTTTTTGAAGATGAGCAGTTGTCCTTTGCAGCAACGTAGCCTTCTTACTTTTGATCGCCTTTCTTTGATCTGAATCGCACCAACCAAGGTCCAAAACTCCTTTTGGACATGGAGAGCAAGGG
>QRFJ01000706.1:341559-368646 GCA_006176705.1 Cocos nucifera
GCAAGGGGAGAAGGTGGTTTTGGCATGGAAGGGAGGGGAGAGGCAGCCTTGGGGCATGGGGAAACTATGATCTCATCATGTATGTTATTTGAGTTGGATACAGGGTCTTATTTATAGACCTAGCTATGATCCAACTCCTCTTCTTCCCAACCAATCACAACCCTTTGTGAAATTAGATTCTAAATCTGATTCGTGGGAATAGAGTCCTCTGGATTTTCTCCTTAGAGGGCACCTAGACCAGTCAACCAATCAGATTTAGATCTGATTTCACAAAGGGTTGTGATTGGTTGAGAGGAAGAGGAGTTGGATCACAAGAGGTCTATAAATAAGACCCTGCGCCCAACCCTAATTCCTAAGTAATTGAAATGAGATTCCCACGCCCCAAGGCTGCCTCTCCCCTCCTTCTCCATGCCATAGTCTCTTCTCTCCCTTGCTCTCCACGTCCAAAAGGTGTTTTGGACTTAGGTTGGTGCGATTCAGATCAAGGAAAGGCGATCAAAAGCAAGAAGGCTGCGCTGCTGCAAAAGGACGACTGCAGATCTTCAAAAAGAGTTTTGAAGATCCTCCAGATCAGATCCAGATCTGATTTTTGGAGGTGTGATAGAGAAGAAGAGGATCTCCAGATCCAACCCGAGTGGATACCGGTAGAGGCCAGGCGCTTGCGTGGCTAAGATCCAGAACCTTCCGCTGCAATCAGGATCATCTACAGGGTAATAGGATTACCCAAATCAGGTAAATTAAATTTGATTTAATTTATCTTATTTTATTTTATTTATTAAAATAATAAGAATCAGATCTGAAACATATCAAGATCTGATTGAGATCAAGAGAAAATTTTTGAAATATATCTCTTGATCTAATCAGATCTGGACGAACCTGGACCGGGAAATCAGGATTTCCCTTCAACTGGTATCAGAGCCATGGTTCTAAAATTGTTTAGATCTGATTTTAATTTTATTTTAATTAGAAAATAAAGTGATTTTCAGATGTCACATGAGATGTGATCAGATCTGAAATCAGAAAAATTAAAATTAAATGATTTGGATCTAAGAACATGAAGATATGCATGACTAGTTCTAGAATAGAATAGTTCTATAGAATAGTTTTGCATGTCTTTGATTTAATCTGATTAAATCATATTTTAGATCTTCTTATTTACTATTTTTCTGATATTATAAGTGTTATAATAACATCTGATAAACAGCAAATAAAAATTATTTAATTTTAAATATCATATGAGATATGATTAGATGCATGACTAGACTAGTTGTAGAATAGTTCTACATAATTGTCTAGATTAGAATTTATTTTGATTAGATCAATTTAAATCTAATTTTTTAGATTATTATGTGATAATTTAGATCTGAAAACATGCATGATTTTGATACATGAGATGTATGCAAAATATGCCTTGATTAGATCTAAATTTGTATATGAGATATATGATATAGATCTATAACTGTTTTGTAGATTTACATGTTCCTGATTAAGGCGTTCCTCTTGGCCGTCCGGTCATAAGAACGAAGAAGGGTTTAAAGGCCCTCTCTTCCCATTCGATGGGGTGTTCTTATGACGTGTAGGGGTGCTGCGTGTTCGTCCTTAATCAGAAACCCAAAACTTACTTTCTGCAAAACCCTAGATCCTGAAACCCTAGGATTTATTGTGCATATTTTGTTTATGAACCCAACTTAATTAAGAATTAAGTTTATGGAATATTAATTAGGTCTAAAATTGAGAATTTCAGATCTAAGACATATTCATAATACTGGGTTCGGGCTTGGGTAGCTCAATTAGGTCTAAGCGGTTGATCAAACCGAATCAAGAGTTGGTTAGATGGGATCAACAATGCTTAAATTGACCAGCCTAATAGGATTAAGTCTGGGTCAAGATCGAGTCACGATCAAGCAAGACCTAATTAGGCTCAGAGGTTAGAGTCTGGATTGTAGGCTAACCCAATTGGTTCTGACTCAACAATTTGGTGTCTAAGGTAAGTTTGGCACAGACGACCGACTGGTTTTTAATTGGAAGCTACTCGACCTGAATGCGTTCTTGTGCGAGTTAACGGCATATTCCTTCCACCGGTCTCACTTACCTGGCCATATCTGTTGACACAGTTCTGATCTGAGGTGGTCAATAATCCGAGCTGACCCATGCCACTAGGTTAGTCATAATTGTTATGACTAAGCCAAGTCTAGTTTAATGAGACCTGAATCAATTCTCCCTAAGAAAAGATTAAGTCCGAGGTCTTCCACCATTGTAGACGTGCGGGCCCTTCCCGGGGTTGATTGTTCTCGGCTGGATACAGTGGCTCAGTTGCACCGGGAAGACGCAACCATGTCTATTAGGCATTGGATGCTATGGGCTGGAGGATGAGTTGGGCTCAATATTTCCGGATACGGTGAGAGACCCAATTAGGAACCCAGTCTATGCAAATGGTGGGTCTGACTTAACTAAGGAGTGGATCAATATTCCGGATACGGTGAGATTCATGAATTAGAGACCAAGTTTGGGTGCACCATGATTAGAGAATCATTGAACAAGAGTTGTTCACTCATTGGCTAACCCATCACCAATAACTGTTAGGTGAGGTGATGAGTCAGTTGGTGAGACCGCACCACCCACTAGAAATCATCAATCGTGGAGATTTTCGCATCTCTACAGAGGGAGTGTAGGGATCCGAGAAAATAGTGGGAGCTAATTTGTTTAAAAATAAAATCCCTAAACAAATTGGTCAAGTCAAAATTACAGTATCTAACTAGAATCTTTGACTCTCTACAGGAAAATGTCTGCGTCCAACCCACTGGCACGTATCCTAGACACACATAGACTGACTGGACCCAATTATAAAGATTGGCTCAGGAACTACAAAATTGTTTTGGGTTCAGAGAAGTTAACACATGTTTTGGACCAGGACCCTCCCACCTTACCAGCTCGTCCATCCACTGAACAGAGAGCGTCTCTGGAAAAATGGATTGACGAAGACAATAAGGCCAGATATACTACATGTTGGGCTCGATGTCTGATGAGCTCCAGCGCCAACATGAAGATATCGGGACTGCTCGCCAAATGTTGGCTCACCTGCAGGAGATGTTTGGTGAACAGAGTCGCGCAGCCAAATATCAAGTCACGAAATGACTTTTTAAGGCTAAGATGCGTGATGGGCAGTCAGTCCAAGATCACTGTCTGACAATGATCAAGGACATGGAAGAGCTTGAGAAGCTCGGTGTGAAGTTGGACTTGGATTTGCAGAACGATATTATTCTGCAATCCTTGACTGATGCATATGGGCAATTCATCATGAATTACCACATGCATAAACTTCAAAATTCCTTGGCCGAGTTGATGAATATGCTGGTTACCGCTGAGCTTTCTATGAAAGGTTCTAAAGGCTCAGTTCTTGCTATGGAACGGACTTCTTCCAAAAGAAAGTCTTATGGAAAGAAAAAGAAGTCTGTGAAAAAGCAAAAGGTGGAAGGATCAAAGAAGAAGAAGGCAGAACCGAAGAAGAAGGTCGATGGCAAAGGAAAGTGTTTCCATTGCAACAGCGACGGCCATTGGAAGCGGAACTGCCCTACTTACCTGGCCACCCTGAAGAACAAGAAGGAAGGTCCTTCTGGAGGTATGCTCGTTATTGAGTCTAACCTTACGGTTTCTTCTGCATCCAGTTGGGTGCTTGACTCTGGTTCTAGTGCTCATCTGTGCACTTCTATGCAGGGTCTTGAGGATAGCAGGAGGCTGAGGGATGGAGACATGATCCTACGCATCGGTAATGGAGCAAGAGTTGCTGCAGTAGCCGTGGGAACATACCCTCTTGCGATTACCATCTGGTTTAGACTTAGTTTTAAAAGACTGTTATTATGTGCCTGCAGCTAGCAGGAATTTGATTTCTGTTTCATGCTTAGCACAAGAAGGTTATGTGATCACCTTCTTTAAGGACCATTGTAACATTCTTTATGAAAGAAATAAAATTGCAAATGGTTTCCTTGTTAATGGTCTTTATCAGTTGCATATTGATGTACCTGTTTTAACTATCGAGCAAAACGTGAATGCCAAACGACCTAGGGATAGTCCAAACGACAGATATCTATGGCACCTGAGATTAGGTCATATAGCAGAAGATAGGATTAACAAATTGGAGAAAAATGGGCTATTGAGTCCATTGACTTTTGAGTCATATCCAACTTGTGAATCTTGTCTTCAAGGCAAAATGACTAAACTCCCTTTTGTTGGACATGGGGAGAGGGCCACAGATCTCCTTGCCCTAGTACATACTGATGTGTGCGGCCCATTTCGATGTGCCGGCTAGAGGCAATTTTGTCTACTTCATTACCTTTACCGATGATCTGTCTAGGTATGGGTATGTGTATCTTATGAGACACAAGTCTGAAGCTTTTGAAAAGTTCAAAGAATTCAGACATGAAGTAGAAAAACAAACTGGAAAACCCATTAAGGTTCTTCGATCAGATCGAGGAGGTGAATACCTTAGCCGGGAATTCCTAGACTATCTTAAGGAAAATGGCATAGTCTCTCAATGGACTCCACCAGGAACACCTCAACTCAACGGGGTTTCAGAACGGAGAAATCGGACTCTATTGGATATGGTTCGATCCATGATGAGCTTCACAGACCTCCCTGATTTTCTTTGGGGACATTCATTATTAACTTCAATCTATTTACTGAATAGGGTTCCCTCTAAAACCGTTCCTACCACACCGTATGAGATATGGCACGGTAAGAAACCAAGTCTGAGTCATCTCAGAATTTGGGGTTGTCCGGCTTCATGTCAAAAGACAACAAGCGGACAAGTTAGAGTTTAGGTCCTTTAGAGCTCGATTCATAGGATATCCTAAAGAGTCATTAGGATACTATTTCTACATTCCAGAAGACCACAATGTGATTGTGAGTCGACATGCCATATTTCTTGAAAAATAGTTTATTCAAGATAGTGGCATTGGAAAGCAGATTAAGCTTGATGAGAAAGTCTCACAAGCAGAACGAGCTAAGGACCAAGTGGAACCAAATCAGGTTGAGCCAATAAGAACACTACCTCCTCCACCTCGTAGATCGGAAAGAGTTTCCCGTCCCCCTGAAAGATACTTAGGTATTATTTCAGAGGATGTAGAGGAAATGTTCCTCATAGGTAATGGTGCTCATGGTGATGATCCCAAAACCTACAACGAGGCGATATCAGATATCGACTCCGAGAAATGGCTTGAGGCAATGAAGTCAGAAGATTCGACTCGATGCACTCAAACCAAGTCTGGACCTTGGTAGATCCACCAGAAGGTATAGTACCTATTGGGTGTAAATGGATCTTCAAGAGAAAGATTGGTGCAGATGGGAATGTGGAGACATTCAAGGCTAGACTGGTGGCAAAAGGTTATAGTCAACGCGAAGGCATTGACTATCAGGATACCTTTTCCCCGGTAGCTATGCTAAAATCCATCCGCACATTGCTTGCCTGTTGCAGCCTATTTCGATTATGAAATATGGCAAATGGACGTGAAAACGGCATTCCTAAATGGATATCTTGAGGAAGATATCTATATGGAACAGCCGCTAGGTTTCACATCCAGTGATACTGATCACAAGGTTTGCAAGCTGCAAAGGTCCATATATGGACTTAAGCAAGCATCTCGGAGCTGGACACTCGTTTCAATGATGTGATCAAAAAGTTTGGTTTCATCAAAAATGAAGAGGAACCATGTGTTTTCAAAAGGGTCAGTGGGAGCGCTGTTGTCTTCCTCGTATTGTACGTGGATGACATCCTCCTTATTGGGAATGATATTCCCATGTTGACATCAGTCAAGATGTGGTTGTCCAAGGAATTCTCCATGAAAGACCTAGGTGAAGCATCCTTTATTCTAGGAATTAAGGTCTATAGGGATAGACCGAATAGGATGCTAGGACTTTCACAGAAGATGTACATAGAGGAAGTACTAAAGAGGTTTAGTATGGAAAACTCTAAGAGGGGATTAATACCCTTCAGACATGGTATTCATCTTTCCAAGAAGATGTGCCCCAGCACACCTGAGGAAATAGAACGCATGAGCAAGATCCCTTATGCTTCTGCAATAGGGAGCCTCATGTATGCCATGCTATGTACACGACCTGATATAGCCCATGCTGTGAGTGTCACAAGCAGATATCAGTCAAATCCAGGTGAAGAACACTGGACTTCTGTGAAATGTATCCTTAAGTACTTGAGAAGAACTAAGGATATGATGTTGGTCTTTGGTAATGGAGAACTCCAAGTCCAGGGATACACAGACTCGGACTTCATGTCCGATATAGATGATCGAAAGTCGACATCTGGCAGACTGTTTGTGCTGGAAGAGTTCCAAGCAAACGGTGATAGCCATCTCATCCGCGATTACCTTGAGAAAGGTTACGTTGAGGTCAAGAGAGTCAACTCCGCAGATAATGTGGCAGACCCACTTACAAAGCCGTTGGGCCAGCAGAAGATCGAAGCCCACCTTGAGAAGATGGGACTTAGACTTGTAGCCAATTGGCTTTAGGACAAGTGGGAGATTGTTAGATATATGTGCCCTAGAAGCCAGAATTGGCTGACACTTGTAATACACTTCTAGGGGCAAAATTATAATTTTGACTATAATTCAATAAAATGGGTTATTTTCTATCACATATGTGTATTTAGTGTCTGTGATACATCCTTTGAGTTAATGGTAATGATAATTCATATTTTCAAGAGTTGAAAATTTAAGACATGAATAATCATTATTAACTCATAAACAGCTCCCGACCATAGGATCATCACGAGGATGGTGATTGATCCGGAAGGTTGGTGTACGATCGCTTCTCTTTAGTAGATGAGTCTTGAGTCTACGGTGTGGAGACACCGGAGCGAGAGTACAGGTACTCGTTAGAGAACGAGGGCACTGAGCGTGACCACCTCGAGTAGTCATTAGGAAGTCTACCTTCTCGTCAATGACTGACTCGATGCTGCAGTAGTGTGTCTGGTTCTTTGACCTGAGATGCATCGGCAGTTCACCTTGAGGGTGTTATAGTTTGACTACACCATTACTCGGTCTCCTAGCCATATGGAACCCTGAGGTGTATGTTGGCTATAGCATGTTCATTGTAGGAACTGGATTGCATCAAGATGGGATCTATCTACCTCGGTGGTAGAGGAGTAGCCCTATGATGATCATGAGAATCAAGTCCAGAAATCCATGGCCATGGTAGAGTGAAATAATAGAAAGAGTTTCTATTTAGATTTTCACATTGGACTCGAATCGAATGATTACATCATATGACAGAGACTAGGGTTTGACGAGTTCACCTTAACCCTAATCTGATCGGGGCTCAAGATAGAAGAACTTGAATCACACAGGTAGCTGCACCAAGAGGTTCGCATTCAGCTCTGATGGGTTGCCACCATATACTGCTAGGTGTCACTGGTGGATTTTGGGAGCAATTAGAATGATTTAGATGATCGATCATTCTAGCTGTTCGAATCAGAAGAGTTCTGATCCATCGAAAGGAGTTTCGATGATGTCTATGATAGAGATCATGACATATCCCATTACCATACAGAACTGAACCTAACTGGGTCACACAAACAAGGGTTTGAATCTGGTGATCATCAATTGAACTGATCTAGTTCAATTGATCTGAATGAGATTCAATTAGGTTCAAGGAAATCGTGCTAGCACTCGATTGAACCTAACGTTCTTCTTTTACTATCATAAATAAGTTGTCCTGACTGAGCCAAAGGAGTTTGTGCTCAATCAGAGGCCTTCATATGGTCTGACTGGAGGTTGTCCAAGTCAGAATAGGTTGTCTTATTTGTAAGACATTACCTGCCATTTTTGGTCACCTGCCATTTCTTGTTCTTTGACTTTGGTCAAAAGTCTACCTTTGACTGGTCAAACGTTGACCATTGACCCTTTGACTTTTGACCACATGTCATGCACCTATTGGAGAGCTGGTGGGGGCCTGTCCCCCTGCCAGAACCTGGCAAGGAGAAGGGCGCACGCCAAGGGTGGCGTGAGCCCAAGTAGGAGGCGCCTAGGAGTCCTTGTTGGACAAGGACTCCACCTCCCTTTTGGATTCCAATCAGAGTTCTACTAAGAATCCAGTTTGACTGGTCTTAGGCACCCTCTAAGGAGGAATCCAGGGGTCTCTATTCCAACCAATCAGATTTAGATCTGATTTCACAAAGGGTTGTGATTGGTTGAGAGGAAGAGGAGTTGGATCACAAGAGGTCTATAAATAAGACCCTGCGCCCAACCCTAATTCTAAGTAAGAGTGAATGCTATTAGACACGCCCCAAGGCTGCCTCTCCCCTCCTTCTCCATGCCATAGTCTCTTCTCCCCTTGCTCTCCACGTCCAAAAGGTGTTTTGGACTTTGGTTGGTGCGATTCAGATCAAGGAAAGGCGATCAAAAGCAAGAAGGCTGCGCTGCTGCAAAAGGACGACTGCAGATCTTCAAAAGAGTTTTGAAGATCCTCCAGATCAGATCCAGATCTGATTTTTGGAGGTGTGATAGAGAAGAAGAGGCTCTCCAGATCCAACCCGAGTGGATACCGGTAGAGGCCAGGTGCTTGCGTGGCTAAGATCCAGAACCTTCCGCTGCAATCAGGATCATCTACAGGGTAATAGGATTACCCAAATCAGGTAAATTAAATTTGATTTAATTTATCTTGTTTTATTTTATTTATTAAAATAATAAGAATCAGATCTAAAACATATCAAGATCTGATTGAGATCAAGAGAAAATTTTTGAAATATATCTCTTGATCTAATCAGATCTGGACGAACCTGGACCGGGAAATCAGGATTTCCCTTCAGCTTCAACTTTATTTCCAGGGGCATATTGTCACACTCCTCATAGATCAGTCAATAAAGATAGTCCTTCACTAGCCAGATATGTCTAAAAGAATAGCAAAGTAGGCAATTGAGCTCACTAAATTTGACATCAATTTTCAACCTTGGCCATATATTAAAACTCAAATACAAGCTTATTTCATAGTAGAATGCACCATCCCGAATGAAGCTGAACCTAAACAATGGGAAATCAGCATCTCTAGTTTGCAACCAAGCTCTACTAAAGAGAAAGTAGATCTTTCTAGAGATTTCTGGGCTTTGTATGTTGATGGTTCATCCAATGCATTTGGAGTAGGCGCAGGTTTGATTCTTATCAATTCAGAAGGGGTAATTGCAGAATATGCACTACACTTCGAACTCTCCGCTATCAATAATGGAGCAAAATATGAAGCTCTGATTGCAGGATTAAGAATAGCTAAGAAATTGAGGGCAGACCATGTGAACGCCTACAGTGATTTTCAGTTGGTGGTAGGGAAAGTAAATGGTGGTTATGAAGCTTGAGAGGAAAGTATGAAAAAGTACTTGGATAAGACAAGAAGTCTAATCTTGGCCTTCAGTATTTTTGACATTCAGTAGATCTCAAGAATGAAAAATACTAGGACCGACCTTCTATCCAAGTTAGCACTTTAGCCCCAAATTAATTGCCAAAGAAGGTTTTCTTTGAAGTCCTTCAGCATCCAAATTCGGAAGAACCCCAGATAGTGATGCAAGCCAACCATGAACCTAGTTGGATTGATCCATTAATCTTATATCTTAAAGATGACATCCTTTCTAGAGACCCCAAAGAAGTCCAAAAATTAAGAAATCAAGCCTCCTATTATATTTTACATGAAGACAAACTGTATAAAAGGTCTTACTACTTACCACTTCTTAAATGCCTCTGACCATCCGAAGCTAAATATACCCTGAGGGAAGTTTATGAAGGGATATGTGGAAACCACCTTGAAGCTAGATCATTGTCTTATAAACTACTTCAGTAAGGATACTACTGGCCGACCATGCAACAAGATGTCTCTAATTAAGTGAGAAAATATGATCGGTGCCAGAGGAATGTCAATATTCAAACACTGCTAGCTTCTTAGCTTACATCCTTAGGTGCTCCATGGCCATTTGCATAATGAGAGATGGACATACTTGAGCCCTTTTCCATGACATCTGGATAGTGGAAATTTCTTTTGATTGTAGTGGATTACTTCACCAAATGGGTTGAGACCGAACCCCTGGCAAAAATAATTGAAGCTAAAGTACAAGACTTTGTTTGAAAGTCGATAGTTTGTAGATTCAGTTTACCTCAGACTCTAATTATCGATAATGGGTACCAGTTTGTAGGGACAAAGTTTGTTGAGTTCTATGAAGACTTGAATATTTTCCATCATTTCATACCTATAGCATATCCTCAAGTAAATGGTGAAGCTGAAGTGACTAATAGAATTTTGCTGCAAGGAATAAAGGCTAGACTCGATTGAGCAAAAGAAATATGGGTGGACAAACTCTATCATATGCTCTAGGCTTATAGAACCACCCAAAGATTGCCAACCAAAAAAACTTCATTTGCTTTAGCTTTTGGGACTAAAGCAGTCATACCAGTCGAACTTGGACTTCTCTCAGTGCGAGTTGAAGACTTCAATAAATAAAATAATTCACAAGATCTTAGGACAAATTTTGATCTATTGGAGGAAAAATGGGAGAAAGTCCAAATTCGGATGGCAACTTACTGATAGAAAGTGGCTCGGTATTACAATTCTAAAGTCAGGAGCAAAATATTCAAGTTTGGATACATAATGCTATGATGAGTAGACATTTCACAACCACAAGATCAAGAAAAGCTCGTCCCAAACTAGGAAGGTCCCTATGATGTTGTAGAAATTGTCTGACCAGAAACTTATTATTTGAAGGAGCTCAAAGGGGCTACACTCTCGCAACTCTGAAACTCAAAAAATTTGCAAATATATTATCAATAACCTGACTTCAATAAAATTTCTTTATCTTAACATCCTTGTTTTTTGTGCATATTGAATGATGGTAGAAAATTATTCAACCAAACTTTATTCTTAAATGAAGTGAAGGCCTCCGGTTCTTAAACATGAGGTGAACCTTGTCTTGACGAGGGTGAAAGCCTCTGGTTCTTAAATAAAAGATTAACCTCATCTTAATAAGGATAAAGGAGAGAGACCCTCTCAACGGCCCTTTTGCATCCTGGCAATATTATTAGGAACAGGAGGTGAACCTCATCCTAATAAGGATAATAGCCAACTACGTCAAGAACAGGAGGTGGACCTCATCTTGACGTGGTTGAAGATTCCTATAGAAAATTAAAGGCCTCCAATTCTTAAATAGGAGGTAAAGAAGAGAGGCCCTCTCAATGGCCCTTTTGTGCTCCGGCAATCTTATTAGGAATAAGAAGTAAACCTCATCCTAATAAAGATAATAGCCAATCAGGTCAGGAATAGAGGATGGACCTCATCCTGGCATGGATGAAGATCCTTACAAGGGATGTGAAGATCTTGAACAATTGACTAGAGGTCAGCTGTGCAGACCCTCACGAAGAATACAAAGGCTCCCAGTCCTTAGACAAGGAGGAAAGTTAACTCCTAAAATCTAGAAGACCCTTGTTTATGAACAAGGGGGACACACTTATGAAACATTAGGTCGAGATCATCATTCAAAAGCAACATCAACATCGGGCAAAGCATGAGTGCAAGGAGTTTCATGAATATTGAAGCCAAAACAAGACACAGATGGTCGAAAGAAAAATAATTTCATTGATATCAAAGCTCAGTACAAGAAGTCTCCAGGATCAATTATAAAAAAAAAAAAAAAAAAAGAGAGAGAGAGAGAGATAGTACAACAAAGATCTATTCGGACTTTGGACTATCCATCTTAACCATTATGAGGAAATGCTTTAGATCATTAACCTTATCTTCAAATTCTTTCCTCATTGCTATACTTTTGTCGAGCAGCCTCCAAACCCTTCTTAAATTCTCTTCAATCTCCCTCAATCTTTTTCGTAGGATCTCTGATTTGGCCTCAGCATTCTTCACTGCATTCTCATTATAAGCAGTTTAGATCTTGAGTTGAAGAAGTTTGGCCTTACTATTTTTTGTAGATCCCCGAAAGATCCCCTAAGGTTCTCTTCAAAGATGTGACTTTCTTTGGATTCCCGCTTGGGCCGGCCTGGGTCTTGTCAGCCAGCTGTTTTTGAAGCCACATCACCTCGACATTTGCCATTTTAAGCTTCTTCTTAAGATCATTAATTTGGCCATACCAACCAATTTGGCAGGTCTCATATGCCATTTTAGCATCATGAAGCTGCTTTTGGAGGTCGAAGAATTTCTTCAACCAGTCCCAGCCATTTTTTGCCTGACTCTGAGCCCAAGCTGAGCCCTTCCTCAATTGATTGATCTTTTCTTTCGCTTCGCAAAGCTCTACCTCAAGGGAACAAATCCTGATAGTTGAGGTCCATGCTTTCTCACTAGCAATTTTTCTCGCTCGTTCAAGCTCCTTGGATAGATGATACTTTTTGGTAGTATACTCTTTAAAGAATTGCTTAGATGATTGGCGCAGGTGGTTGATCTCGATATCAACTTTGACATAATTTTTCTTGGATCTTTTGAGTTTTTTTTTCAATCTTTTCCAACTTCTTCTTGATTTGATGAACTTCCTTCTTCAAATCTTTGATGTGAGCCTTCAAGGGGACACCCTAAGGCTGAGGTTCCACAAAAACTGAAAATTGCACTTAACGTATGAACATATCACAACATGAAGGTATGACAAAAAAAAAATTCATTTTTATTAACTAAAGTATTTGAGTATAGAAAAAATAGAAGAAAAAGAAAAATATAATTATCAAAGATCTCTGACCTCCAAAGGAGGAACAGTAGACAAGGTCAATGCATCCTCGACAGCCTCCAGCTCTCTAGTAGATTCGAAGGTCGTAGTAGTGGGCTTGGCAGATGGAAGATTAGCATCGATGGTTGGAGGCTCTGCTTCATCATTAGAAGACCCTTCTATCAAAAAGTTGAGGTCCAGCTCTGAAAATTTCTCTATGATCCTCCTTTGGTATATCTCGAATTTCTTAAGGAAGGCCTCCCAAGAAAAAGCTATTTTGATATCTTCCATCATCTTTGAAGACTTGAAGGACTCGACGGCCCACTCCCTCTCCATGTCGACCTCTTCCTTAACCTTCTTCTACTTGTTCTCTTCCAAGATCAAGACGGCCTTCAGTCCCGCCAATGTTTGTTTTTCTTTCTGAAGTGTTTCCTGAAGTCACCTAATCTTGGTGGACTAAACTTCCCACAAACATTCAATTTCGGCTTGGGCATTCTTGGCCTCCACCTGGGCCTCCTTAACAGCTTTCGAAGCCTCAACTTTATGAAAGTTCATTACCTCCGCATTGGTGTAAAGATGATTCCCTAGCTACAAATAATATGATACAAGTTATGGCTACAAGGTATATTAATATTTAACCAAGTACAGAAGAAAAAGTTGACTACCTCGAGGAAGGCTGCATAGGAATCTTTTATTCTTTCCTAATCATCTATACGAAGCATCCTCTTAAGCAAGTGTGGAAGGACGCAACCCTCCATTAAGGGTTGGATGACCTTCCAGTAGTCCAGGATACCTTGCTCCAAGTTTGAGTTGTTATTGCTAGATCCTTTGGTATTCCTTTGAACTTTCCTTATGGCAACCTTCTTCTTTCTCTTCTCCACCATTACTCCCTAATCAGGGGGCACAGAGGTAATGGCTTCATTGGGCGAGGTTGAGCTCGGCACCATTATGGCAACCTCGGGAGTGGGGGCGGCTGGGCTCAGGTCTGCGACCTTTGCCTACTTAGATGATTCCCCTGAAGAGCCATCCTTTCTTTTGAGGGCTTTGATTCCCTTGGTCAATCAGTTCAGTTCTTCCAAAGTCAACTCTATTGCAGAAAAAAAGTCGAGATTAAATGGAAAGATCAAAAAGCAATTAATGAGATGTGAATGTATACCTGCCAGATTGAAGGAACTTAGACCAAGGTTAAACAAGGTCTGATTATCTAATAACTGGGACACTAGAGGAGCTTAGTCATTTCTTAATTTGCTGACTGAGTTGAGGTCCTCTCTTTCTATTCTGGGAGCTTGATGAACCAAATCTCTCAACTGGCTCCAAGAAGAAAGTCCTAATTCTAGGGACGGGCAAAAAGTGAAGAAGAATTTTTTTTTTCAATTATGAATGGAGGAAGGGGCACCCTTTAGCAACCATTTCTTACCAAACTAAGGGGACAAGTACCACCAGTCCTTAGTGGAAGGGTGCCACTTAAAAATATTTCAAAATAAGGAGATTGTGGGATAGACTTTTATCGAGAGATAGAAGGTTAGAAATCCCATGATGAACCTAAAGGAGTTTGGGACCACTGATGCAAGGGATATGTCTAAGAAGTGAAAAAGTATAATTATGAAGAGAGGAAGAGGAAGTCTGAGTCTACTGTAAAGAGCTTCAAAGTATAAATAGAAGTGACTTGGAGGAGGGGCGCAAGCTTGGTCGCTCAGCCCAGGAAGCTCTAGCTCATACTTTGAAGGGATCCCATATTGGATTCTAATAACGAAAAGGTCTTCGGAGGATAGAGAGTAAGGGATGGTTTCAGGAACGAAGGTTGGATGAGGTACTTCTATGAGTTTGACCATCTCCCAAGGATTAGGATTTGAGTTTGGATTAGATGAGCTCCTAGAACCGGAGGATCGGGATATTTTGGAAGATATTTTTAGATCAAACTAAACATATAAACTCTCTAAAAATTTAAAGAAATGGGCTGCAAGAGTTCTATAAAACCTAAAGAAGAATAGCAAGCTTTTTCAAGAAATTGAGGGGCCAAAAAATGAAAGAAAAGTAGGGAAATGCAGAAAGAGGGTTAGGAAACTAATCTAAACTAGTTAGAGATTTTGGAGGGATGGCCAAAAGAATGGAAGGTGAATGGAGGGGATGTGGAAGGCCGAAGAGAGCACAGACAAAAGGGACCAAATGCTCGGGCTTGAAGAAGATGGAGGATGGAGAAAGAAAATGAGCCAGGATGGGAGAAGAAGAAGGGCTGTTTAAATAGCCGAATGGACTCCCAGGCAGTTATGATTGTAGATTGTCTCCGCCCAAGCTTCGTTCGCCGCGTGTCCATCTTGTCATGATTGCAACTGGCGACTGATAAAGCTTTTATTGCACGTACATGGAGCTCCATGTTGGAAGGGAGAATTTCAGAAATAGAAGTCTCTTTGAGTCATTCAGTATTAAAAAAACTTTGGTGCCAGTTCAAATATACCAAAATCTTTCACCTTCCAAGAGAGGGAAGCTTGAAAAGGACTTTAGCAGTCATGATTTTAATAGTTTCTTCATTCGAACATTGAACTCGGGAGTAGGGGGATAAGTGTTGGGGATAAAATAGCTCCCGTTGAAGTTTGATGGATTGCCCAACCTTGATATGGTATATTTGGAGTAATGGTGTTTGGGTCCAAGCTTCAGCTAAACTACTTTCCTATTCCAGTCGTGTTCTGGAAGGCCGACCTTCGGCCCATGTTTGCCAAATAATCTTTCCAATGATAATTTTTAGCTCTCTTCCTTCGACGGCAGAACTTATCAAAGACATGCTGAACTTCGGTCGGACGAGCTTGAATAGTGAAAAATATTGCCATCCAGCTACTTTTGACTCCTGGCTTAAAATAGTAGGACTCCAAGTATTGAATTCCAACATAGTCCGACCTTGTCTGGTAGCTGACCTTGATGATAGCCGAGTTCCTTCACTATAGAGCTAATTTCACCAACCACATGTCAAGGATCCTAGGCAGCTAGATTTCTCTCCAATCAAATTCCTCTACTTCACTCTATGAATGGTAGATCTTAGCACTCTTGCACCAAAGGCCTCGACTGGATGAACTCAAGTCAGCAAAAGGATTTCGCCACCAACATAAGTTTGAGCTTCTCTAGAAGGCATGACCGTGGTCCTAATCAAAGAATCTGCCACCCTTTCCAACCTTCAGTCCTCCAGAATAATGTCGATATTTACCTTCGACCGAACTTTTGAAAGCAATTAGAGCAGCATTAGCAAGAAGCCTTAAGTTTTAGCATTTGCTCGTCCCACCTTCCAGTCGATCTCAGATCTCTACTATCCAAGTCGAACTTCTTCAAAAATGTCTGGCCATGATCCTCATTGAAGATCCTATCATCCCTTATTTGGCCTCCAGTTCAAATGTCCACACCTGCGCTCAGCCAACCTTGGGGGCGGTTGAGCTCCTAAAAGCTATTAAAGATAGTACTAGCAAAATCCAAGCTTAAAACCCAATCACCAATCCACCACTTGCCACTTGGAGGTTGACCTTTAAATTCAACTAGTCTAACTTCGAGTTCTCTATCTCCAACATGGGCAGCTTACTACCATGCATAGAAATCACCGACCTCTCATCCAAATTCCAACAAATGAAATCCAACCACCTACAAGTCATGATAAACAACAACCCACTCTCCATAATAAACTCCTAGTGGCCTAAATGGCCTACTGATATTCTATTATGGTTGCCATTATCATTCCGTTATGAGCTCCATCTATAAAAAAGATTTTTTAGACATGTCTCTCTCTAAGCTCTCCTTTTTGCTTAATTCTCCTAAGTACACCATTCCTTATTGGCCAGGAAATTAACTTGACCTTCGAAAGGTCCTGTAAGAGCTACCCACCTTCGGTCTAGACTTCATCATATAGGTCTTGTCGGCAATCTCATCCTCTCTAGCTCTAGCGAACTCCGACATCAAACCATTTTCTACACCAACATGAGGGATTATGCTTCTTGTTGAGAGAAAGAGAGAGAGATTAATGTATGAGAATTGAGAGGATGTGATTGCCTCTTATTTTTTTCTTTTTTCATTTAGTGAAGCTTGCATTCCCTATGGAGATAAGCCTTAGACTGATCGATGTATTTGATCGTGTCTTTCATGCATCTTTTTTTTTTCTTTTTGTTGCAGTATTGACATCATCATTGGAGCTGCGATCTTAGACAGGGATCCAAATTTTGCACTCATGAGGGATCCTCTCAACTATTGATATTAAAGCACTAGATTTTTCAGGTTATGGTGGTATTGATTGAGATTGAAGAAGATAAAAAAGACATGCTCAATTAAGATAGAAATCAATCAATAAGATAAGAAGAGCAATTTCTCCCTACAACAAGCAAGGGTGAAGGATGTGCTTATCCAATAAGGGTTGATTGATGCTCTCCTGTGCGAGGAGAAGATGACTACCATGGAGGAGAAGGATTGAAGGTAGCTCTAGAAGCAGGTGGCGAGCATAATCCACTTGTACTTGATGGATGATTTGATAATCCATGTACTTAGCAAAACTTTCTTGACGATGATGTGGACGAAGCTCAAGGAGATATACATGGCAAAGTCACTCACCAACTCTCTCTTCCTCTGAAAGTAGTTCTACTAGCTATGGATGAGCGAGTGGTAGAGTGTGCAGAAGTATCTCATCAACTTTCAGAACATCCTCACTAATCTCCTCAGCATTGGTGAAAAGATTGAGGAGAGAACTAAGGCATTGATCTTGCTATCATTACTTCCTCCTTTTGAATCTTTGCTGACTATTTTTTTTATAGAAAAGAGCATTATCAAGATGGATGAGATCACTTCTACACTTCTTTAGAATGAGATTCTCAGGTAGAAGAACCAAGCCTTGAATTCAAGCAGTGACTCGGCTCTAATGGTGATTGGAGGTGGTGGTGGCAAAAGATGAAATGGAAAAGGATCACAAGATGGGCAGTCTAGATTCAAGACAAGGGACTCTAGCAAGATCAAATACTACTGGTGTGATAAGTTAGGGCATTGAGTTAGAGATTGTCCATAGCTTATGATCGAATGAAGGCTACTATGATGGCAGTCCAAGGTAGCAACATTGATGAGACCAATGATCTGCTTATAGTCTCAGATGAGGTATCTACTTTTTTTCTTCAGTGGATTTTAGATTTGGCATATTCACATTATACTTATTGTAGAGAAAAGCTGTTTGACTTTCTAAAGAGCAATAAGGATACTATTCATTTATTAGATGGATCAAGCGATATAATCAAGAGCATTAGAATAGTCAGCTTGCAAATACATAATGGAGCAATGAGAAAATTAGATGAGATCTAATACATACCTGGTTTCAAGAGAAATCTGATTTACTAAGTAGATTAGATTCAAACAGCATAGATGGAGAGCTGATGATAGAATCTTGAAGGTTATGCATGGCAACAGGATTGTTATGAAGGAAAAGAAGTATGAAGGACACTACCTCTTGATAGGAAGCTCAATGCAAGGTGGAGCTTCAGGTGCCAATGAGAGCTTAGCATGAGGTGGAGCTCTAGGTGCAGGTGTTGGGGATCTTGTACCAGAATATTACAATAGGAAGAAAGAAGAAATAAAATAAAATATAATCAAGTACGTGGATTAGCCTAAAGGCTCACCTCCATAAAGTATGCAAAGCTTTACTATGAGAAAAAAATAAATACAAAAGGAGATTACCCACTCTCAATATATATATAATTCTCTCAACTAGAAGCTACCCTTATAAAGCTCTCTCTTGGAGACCCCCTGAAATAACTGTAGTCTACTACCTGATAGTCTATCCGAAGCCCCTGCTTCTACTCTCTATCGATGTCTTTCAGGGTCTGCTACATGCTATTTAGTCCCTTGGACCTCTGCTTGCTACTGCTGCTACCATCTGCTATCAAGCTACAGTAGATACCTCTCATAGTTTGTCATAGGCCTTTTAAAGGCTCCAAAATGGATGTAATTTGAGTCCAAATTGGAGACTTTACTCTGATTCAAAGTCAAACAAGTTCTTAGCCCTCAAATCTGCAACTCTTTATCAACCGTCTGATCGTGCTGCTTGTGTCGCTAGCCTTCAGATCATGCTAGACCCCATAAATTAGCCATGGACCTCTTAAGAGTCCATGGTGTACTAGATAACCCAGCTCGGTCCATGCCTCCATGCGTGGACCGCATGAAGCACAGGCCATGCGCCCACACACTCACTGGGCCAGGCATGCAGCTAGCCCGAGTGCGTGCTAGGCTCGCCAGCACTGGGCTATGCCTATGGCCAGCCTGCGTGCATGTTTGCAGGTGCTAGGCTCGCCAGCACTGGGTCGCTCCTCCTAAGGGCTTGCCTACTATGGACCCCGCTGATCCCTTCGATGGCTCTTGCATGCCCCTTCACATGTATCTCCTCTATCTAGACTTTATTTAGACTGTTCTTGGACTTGTTGATTCTGTTCGTCATCCTGGACCTCACTGTGGGCTTTTTGTAGATCGAATTCGAGGCATATTTCTCAACAATCTCCATCTCAACTCGACATTTGATCTCTACCTATTCGAGAGCTCATCTCACATTCTCATGTCTTAGGACAATCCTACAATCTCATGGATGGGCAAACATGAAAGTTGAGCCAGGCCGCTTGATCCCACCTCCATCATTAGCGATGATCCTCCTGACTTGAGACCTGCTTGAGATAGTCTCCTGCATAATAGCAACTTTATTCTATGATGTTGCATGTCGTCCTTCTGAGTCTCCTATCTCGTGCCTGATCCACTTGCTCCTAGAGCTCCACCTTGCACTGGGCTCCTTGTCATGAGGTAGTATCCTCTATACTTTCTTCCTCTAATCACCACCCTACTGCCATACATAACCTTGAAGATTCTCCATCAGCTTTTCATCTAAAGCTGGTCAAATCCAGTCTGCTCAGTGAGATTAGATTCTTCTTAAAGCTAGGTATGTATCAGACCTCATCCAACTTCTTCACATTACATCATGGAGCTCTATGCTGACCGTCTTCCTACCCTTGATCTCATAGCTCGATCCATCCGATAGGAACACAATGCCCTCACTAGTCTTCAGGGAGTCATATAGCTCTTTTTTATAGCATACATGATGGAAACAAGCAGAATCCATAATCCACTGAAAAGAAAAAATAGATACCTTTTTAATTACTAAAAGAACATTATCATTGCCTTCTATATCACTACTGGTCATTGCTATAGTTGCCTACATCCGATCTTTGAGTTGTGGACAATCTCTAACATGATGCCCCAACTCGTTACATCAATAGCACCTGATCTTGCTCTAGTCTTGCATCCTAGACCTGGACTGCCTACCTCGCGATCTCCTGCCATATTGTCTACTGCTACCTACTCCTCTAGAAATTGCCAAAGCTAAATTGCCGCTATCTAAGCTCAAACCTGGGTTCTTCCTTTTAAGAACATCGTTCTGGATAATCACCACAATAATCTCATCCAACATGATTTCCATTAGAAGAGCAGTCACCAAGGACTCATACGAAGGGGAAAGCAATGCTAGCAAGACCAACACCCTGATCTTCTCTTCAACTTTTTTGCCAATACTGAGAAGGTCGGTGAGGATCTTCTAGAAGTTGGATAGATGCTTCTGCATGCTCTGACCTTCATCCATCCACAATTAGTAGAACTACCTTCAAAGAATAATATGTTGGTGAGAGACTTTATCATGTACAACTCTTCGAGCTTCGACTATATTGCCATTGTAGAAGTTTTATCAAGTACATGGATCACCACATCATCTGCTAAGTACAAGCAGATCATGCTCACCACCTATTTCTGAAGCCACTTCCAATTCTACACCTTCATAGTAGTCGACATCTCCTCATATATGAGAGCATCAATTAAATCTTGTTGGATGAGGACATCCTTCAACCTTGCTTGCCACAAGAAGAAATTGTCCTTCCCATCTAACCTATTGATCTCCATCTTGATTATATTTATCTTCTTTATTTTCAATCATTATCACTATTACTATAATCTATACTCTGGTACCACCAAGCTCTGATACCAATTATTAGGAATCTCATATCAGAATATTACAGTAGAAAGAAAGAAGAAATAAAATAAAAGATAATCAAATATGTGGATCAGCCCAAAGGCTTACTTTCATAGGGCATACAAAGCTTCACTATGAGAAAAAAATAAATACAAGAGAAGATTATTCACTCTCAACACTCATATATAATTCTCTCAACTAGAAGTTATCCTTAGAAAGCTCTCTTTTGGAGACCTCTATAAAATGACCGCAGTCCTCTACTGATAGTCTGCTTGAAGCCCCTATTTTTGCTCTCCATCAACACCTTTCAAGGACTACTACCCATTGTCCAGACCTCTAGACCTTTGTCTGCTTCCACTGCTGCCATCTGCTATCAAGCTATAGCAGATACCTCTCATGGTTTGTCATAAGCCTTTTAAAGGCTCCAAACCAAATGTAATTTGAATCCAGATTGAAGACTTTACTCCAATTCAAAGTCAAACAAGTTCCTAGCCCTCAGATTGCGATTGCAACTCTCCATCAACCATTCGATCATGCCTACGTTCATTGCTAGCCTTCAGATCATGCTATAGACCCAATAAAGTAGCCATAGATCTTTTAAGGGTCCACGGTGGATTAGATAACCCAGCCCAGTCCATGCCTCTGCATGTGGATTGATAAGTACCATAAATTCATCAATAAAAATATTAATTTATTAATAAATTTATATTTATTTTTTAAAATTAATAATTAATTTATATATATTTTAAAAATATTTTTATTAATTAAAAAATTAATTAAAAATTATTTTAAATAAAAATAAAATATTATTATCAGTAAAAAGAGCTTAATTTTTTAATCATATTTAAATATGTTTGAAGTAAATCAAAACTAAAATGGACTAGATATAAATTTTTAAAGAAAAAATAAAATAAAAAAGAAAAATGACTAAGTCGGCTCATCAAGTCAAGCCAGCTCCGCAAGCCAAGCCGACGAGCCAAGCCAAGCCATGCACCAGCAAGCCACCAAGCCCATCAAGCCATCCGATGAGCCACTGATGTCAGCATGATGTCAGTTTTATCGCGGCTCATGGTAGACCTTTTAGTAGGAGTATTCTGGTAATTTTACAAACCAATCGCATGTCGATTGGTTGCAGCTCATGGAAAGCCCAATCCACCATGGTCCATATGAACAGTAAAGCATGATCGGATGGTCCATATCATTGCTAGTGAAGATCGGATGGTAGGGGTCTTTTCTTATTTTGATTTGATTTCCCAACTCTCATATAGCGCAATCCGATGGTCAGGAACCATCCAGTGTTTGATCTAATGGTCAGATTTCATCCAGAAGATGATCCAACAGTTAATAAGAGATCCCAATGCTGATTTAATATCCCAAAATGTGCTTTGATGGCCAAATCTTCTCCATCAAGCTCCATCCAATGGCTAGATTTAATCTGACCTGATTTGGGCTATTACACATCGATTTTTAATGATTTTGGAATCACTTGATCTAGATTTGATGGCCAGATTTCATAGAACCCAATAGAATGCATCCAGGAGCTATTTTAATCTAATTTTTATCATAATTTCTTCATTATTTATCGATCAAACTTCTCTATAGTCCCATATTGCCTACAAAGAAGATATCCAGCCCTCCTAACTCTATTTAAAGGACTCCATATTGAGAAATATGTTCTAAAATCAATCGCTAGCCTGTTGATGGTTGAGCTACATTATATCTATAATTGATTCATTAATAAATAAAATATTTTTTTAATATTTTTTATCATAAAATATTCATCTTCTAACAAACTTCGTTATTATGATGAAGTTCTTAGGATTATTTAGCTTCGATAAAGAGAGGATTTATTAGTCCTTAAATCTATTCACGATCAATTGATAGGCTATTAATTAGGACGATAGCATCTATCGAGCATAGATCATTGTATGCCATATAGGTTGGTGGTCCTCTTAATCAAGGAGTATGGAGACATTGATATGGCATACAAGTGAGATGTATGGGTACATCGTCATTGAACGTGACCAACTTCAGAGCATTCTACTGTCAAGAATGTCTCTGATGGGATATAGGCATAAGTATCTCCTAGACCTGAGATCATCTTAGTGACTTGCAAGCAACTCACTGTGCTTTGGTACCAGACTAACTAAATTTTTAATTCAGTAATGGAAGGCTTTTAGGCACAGTCAGGTACTTTTGAAGTCAAAGTATGATTAAGATGGAATTGACCACTCCAAGAGTTGGAGAAGAATGTATCACTATATTTTAATATAGTAAAATCTTGGTCAAGATAATCCATCAGATGGATTTGGTATTTTGAAATATAATGTAGACAAACTTATCAGAGTTGTTAGTTAAACTCTAAGGTATCCTACGAGCATTTTGGTCAAGGGGATGAATTATATGGAAACTATATCCGCATGGGTTCTAAGGATGTTGTTCTACACATTCGACTTATCCGACCATCGTGTACCATTGTCAGATGGTTATTTTGATTGGTATAGAAATTTATTTCTATGTTATCAACTTAGGTTTGGACCTATGAGGTCACATACATTAGAGCTCATGATCTGATCGGATAGTTAATCAACGATTGAGAATTATTCTAGAGTTAAACAATCAATACGATTGATGTTTAACCTAGTGCAAGCATTATAGGAGGATCAATTAGCTATTCGATTGCTAGTTATCTTAATTTAATTAAGCCAAAGAATTGAGATTAAGTATAATTAAATATTATTTAATTAGATTTAGTTTGGGCTTGATTGGATCAAGTCCAATTGGCTTATTGGATAAACCAAGTGCAAGGAAAAACTAATACTAGTTCAACTAGGACTTGGGTCAGCCCAATTTTTTAATTTGATTAAAAAATTAAATCAAAATTAAATATAATTTAATCTTATTTAATTGAATTTTTAATTAGATTAGAATCTAATTTAATTTGGTTGACTTGATTTTGATTTAATTTGGTTTAAGAAACTATGTTTGACCAAGTCATAGATGGAATCCTAATGAGACTAGGATTCCACCTTGCGCCACCTTAGCCCTCCATGCCCCATGCCCTCTTTCTCTCTTTATTTTGTGTGACAAAACCTCTCTCCCTGATCTTCATGCATGCCTCCTCTCTCCCTCTCTTTCTCATATGGTTATTAGATGGAGGACCAAGTCAAAGGTAGTAGTTTGTTTGTTTTTGGATTCTATGAGATAAAATCCTAACAAACCTAAACTCTTCCAAAAAGGTGCCACCCCCTTTCCTAATTTTTTCTCTCCTATTCCATGGTGAGAAAAGCTCTCTTTGTGCATGTATTCTTGCTGGATTCACCAAAAAAATCAGAGCAGGGGCTTGCCAAAACTAGTCCTTCCTTGTCTAGTTTTTGACCTAGATAAGGACTATTCTTTTTCTATAAATTTAGAATGAATTTTGGCCTGATTTCTTATGGAACACAGACCTTTATGAGAGTTTTAAGATGTGCAAAAATTATAGGGAGATGATCCTTGGTCATTGGGATTCCATAGACACCAAACTAGGTGTCTAGGTAAGAGAAAAGAGAAGAAGAAGAGGGTCTTCTTCTAGGGCAGTTTTGATTTTCTCTTCTCCTCCTCTTTTTGAGATATTTTTGAGAGAATCTCAAATATAAAATCTCTTCTCTTTCTTCTAATATTTTGAAGAGTTCAAGTCTCAAAGAAGAAAGCATCGAATTGACCGTCGAAGAGAGATCAGCACAGTACTAGCATACTATGCTGATTTTCTGCATCAAGATCTTAGACCATGTTCATCGGCTCGTATGGATGACTCCTATAGATCGGATGCATGTGCGGCTCATGACTTCATTCTCAAGTCTGAATCAATAAGTTAGAACATCTAACTTGCTCAGGTATCAGATCTAATCTATTATTTAATAGCTACATTAGATGTAGTATTATAGCATCTTGATGAGATCAACATGTTAATCTTTGCTTTATGTTTTTAATTTTTGATTTAATATCATGTATTGATCATATAATAAATCTTAAATCTAAGATATTTTCATATTTATTTAGATAAAAATTTAATTTATTTAAATTTTTTGCTGCCTGATCTTGAAAAAATTTCAAGATCTATTCGTAAAACCCTAGATTTGATTCCTTCAATTGATATCAGAGCCAGGTTTTTATTACATGATTTTCTTGAGCATATTTAGATTATTTATTGAATTAGATCTTATTTATAATCTAATTATTAAATTTAAAATTAAAAATTCAAATTCACGAACTGCCATAAGGTTGTCCTATTGTAAAGTTTATCTCTTATAGTGAAAAGATTATCCTAGTTTGTGATGATCTATTCCTAATCAAAAATTTATTAGATTTGATCTAATTTTATTTATAATTTAATAGATTTAAAATAGTTTTAGATCTAAAAATAAAGTTTTTAGATTGCATGGACTGTTATAAGATTGTCCTGCTGTAAGGTTTATCTCTTATAGTGGAAAGATTATCTTAGTACGTGTTAATCTAAAATATTGATCATAAAATTTTAGATTAGATCTAAAAAATATTATGATCTGATTAAAAATATTTTATCTAATTTTAATCATGATAAATTTGTTAGATTTGATCTAGGGAGATTTATGATTAATTAGTGTTGCAACTGTTTCAATTACATAAATCTATTTAGATTAGATCTAAAGTAGATTCATATTTATGTTACTTGCATTTTGATTATGAATCAAACACGCAACTTGGTTGATAGAACCATGTTATAAAAATATTTTATAAATATAAAAATTATTTTCGAAAAGCTGAATCCTAACCCTCAGCCCAAATCTTAATTAAGAATTAAGAAGTTGTTTGATTAGGATCTAGGATTGTAAATTAAAGATCCTAAGACACGAATCTTAACACATTGGGTTAAATAGGTTAGTGAAGATTAGGTCCATTAATTGGTTTAGACCTAGGGTTAGATTAAAGAATGGACTTAATTAGAGAATTGACTAAATCTAATCAATTGTTGTCTTAGATTAGGTTAAGAATTCTGTAGATCAATTACAATAGTTGTAGTTGGTCAAGTCCATGTCTTTAACGAGATCCAAGATGGACTTGATTCTTGGCTATGAGGTTTAGCACGAACTGTTAGGTTGATCTAATTAAAATTAATTAAATTAGTTGGTGTCTAAGATAAATCAGATTGGTGGTCTTTAATTGGCAGCCCACTTATCTGGCCATTTCTGATGGTGTCTAAGGTAAGCTTTGGTAGACCCTCCCACTGATCGAACTTACCTAGCCTCTTGGTAAAATTATGTTTTGATCAAATTACTTGACTATTCGAGCTGACCCATGTCAGCTAGGTAAATCAGTATGACTGATTTAGGTGTTCCTTGACCAGCCTATTAATGGTCTTTCTTAAGCTGACTTGGTGAAATTAGTGAGAGAATCATGATAAGCTAGTTCATCTGACCTTTTCTCTTCTTTAAAAATTAAATCTTCTAAAATTATTAGATCCTTAAAATGAATTAATTATGGTGATAACTAGATCATAGCCTCCCATTAAGTAGATGATAATGGGTCAATCAGTTGGATAATCATTGGAGGTCCAAAGGCCTGGTGCTTATCGGCTGATGGAATTATCATTCATTATATGATTTCTTGGCTACATATTTCTAAATGGTGGTTAGGTTAGCCAACCAAAGTTGGGCCAAATCATTTATTGGTTAGATGGGCTAAGTATGGTCATGTTAATGGTTAGACCTAATCGGACCTTTTCAGTGGAGGCCAAAGCCTACTGATTATGGACTGGGGCAAAATTTAATTACTAAAAATTATTTAAAGAAATAATTAGTTATGAACCTACCCTTAGATGCACATGAGTTGGCCAACCAAAGTTGGGCTCATGTGCAGTCTATGTGGATTTTAATATCCACTAAGGAATTAGGATAATTTCTCGAATTGAAGATAGCCTCTCCAAGTTATCAGGTGTGCCAAATGAATCCTCCAACACTTGAAGCATGTCCTTTGGCTGAGTTGTCTTAAATTTGCGACGGAACTCATCGCTCATGATAGCCAGCATGATGCAGCGCACCATGGTCTGATCACAGAGCCACTTCTAGTAAGTATCTCTGACTATACCACATGCATTGACAGCTGGCTCATCAGGTGCAGGATCCATCAGCACATATAGGATCCATTCATGCTCCAGGACTATTTTTAACTTTCAGTACTAGCTACCAAAGTTGGGTCCCATAAACTTATCATTATCCAACAATGATCAGAGCAATAGAAAAGTGGCCATATCTGTACAAAGAAAAATCATAATCTAATTAGTAATTTATTCATTAAATCTAAAGATTTAGAATTTAATCAAAAGATTCTTTCACTATTTTACTCAAATTGGTAGCCTCTATCTTCAATTCGAGGAAAT